>JAOYMO020456155.1:0-17360 GCA_025802455.2 Iodosphaeria phyllophila | reverse complement strand
CACTCTCCGGCTGGGTCACTCCGCACAAAAGCCCCGATAACGTTAGGGCACGTTTATGCAAATGATCATTAGCCAGAGAGTGTGTTGAATTGGTAGAAGCAGATGAAGGCCAATTCGACCGAATCTACAATAAAAGGCTCGCTCGCATCCTTGCAAGCGTGTGCCGAAGGTGGCTGCCTGAGGCCTACATTTGGGGGCCAGGCCACCGGAGCCACAGTAGGTAAGGTGATGCTCATTCTGAGATTGTCTTAACTGCCTCCGCACCGTACCGCACGGCCATCTCTTACTCCAGCTTGAAACTTTTTCCGCCCACCATGGTTATGCATTATCAGTAAATTCATATCGCACATCGGGGGGTAAGAGACACAGATTCGCTAAGTAAGGCTTTCTCGGAATGCTGGGTTTTGGTAAATGATGACAAAATATTGAACTTATACGGATTATTAGGTGGTTTAGTCCTAGAAATATGCCTCACCAACGACACCAGACAGGCAGATTTCTAAGATAAGGCGGTCTAACTCTGTCTTTCCAAACCCGCGTCCAGTAATTGCCGGTAAATGCAACTTTTAGCACCTTCGCGAACAACCTATCCGGCCAACGTGTCTGAGTCTCGAGGGGAATGCTTGAATACAACACAGGCCCAGGTGGATAGGAATGTGATATAGGAGTCTGAATAGCCTGCGTATGATTTCGGAAGAGGAAATCTGTTTAAGAGCAGCATAAGCGGTCCTGGGGATTACGAAGATGGGTTGCCAACAGCTCAATATGGACTGTCTCTTCCTCCTGACGGGAAGGTCGTGTGCCACCGGTTCCCACAAGTACACATTGCATGACAACTATATCTACATTGAAGCCAGATTTTTTTCTTTTAATGGCTTTTCTACTGGCGGGCATTCACTGACTATTTTCAAAGCCTCTACGAGGGCGACTGTGGGCGACTTCAAAGGTACCAAAAGCATGATCTGTGATTTCCTATCTCGTTTCCCAGATCCTATCCAGGGCATTGTTGATTGAGCTGATCAGGCTGATGCAAGCGGATAACGGCCGCAAAACGGAAACGGCAGCTATACAGTAAGTTACCTTAGTAAAGAAAGACTCCACTCGCAATCACTCCTGGTGGACAGGTTCGAACATCTTCGCAGAGCACAGTGGTAGAGTGCATGATTACTCAAGACAGCTTAGAATTTAGATTCCAGTTACTGTTACGGCAGATCTGTACCAACACTTCCGCAAATACCCAACATCCCCAGTCCTCGCTCCAGTCAAATCAGAAAACATGTTCCCAAAAGCGCCCCCGCAAATCGGGGAGATGAAAGGGAAATTTCAAGAGAAAATTGTCTGTCGATACAAAAGCTTTCTAAGAAGGTCCGACAACCAGAAACGCAACAAGCCAACCCTCGCTCTTCCTTCCCTTCTATCCTTTCCTTACTGGCGAACTCTTTAAAAACCCTTTGTCATCGTACAAACCCAAACTCTCTAAGCTAGCCTTAGCATGCTCGTTCATCGCGATCTCGTTCCTGATAATCGCTTCAATATGGCGATTGCCGCTGCCTTCCTTCAGGACCCGCTTCGCGCCTTTCTCTATGTTTTGCCTTCGGCCTTCTCCAACTACAATAGATGACACGGGTCTTTTGTCGCTTGTCTCTGTCGCGTCTACGCTGGTACTACTACTCAATGTCCACACTGTGGTCTCCCGACGCGGTCTTGCAGTTGGTTTTGAGGATGGCAGCCCAGTTGGGGATGCAGTCATCGCATGTCTCGTGGGGGACGTAGACGGTGGCACCGGCCCGTTTATGCTCCTCCCACCATATTGTTTGTTTCTATCTCGTGGCGGAGTCCCTAACGCGAGGTAGTTCCTCGCTCCACCGCCCCTCTTCTCGGGACTGAAGCCCCCGCCCCTTAAGGCGGGTAATGTCGGGCTCTCACACTGCGCCCCAGCTCCGTTGGCGACGGTCGCGACTGCGCTAATACAGCTCACGGTGCTATTCATGCGACGCAGCTCAGCCACCGAATTGGCGAGTTGTAAGTTTCGAGCAGAAGAGAACATGGGGACTTGTCTAGGGGTGAGAACCAGCGAGTCCTGGGAGTAGATTGAGTCGGCAGAGAGTCGGTTCTGCACCTTGTCTAGTGAACACAAACCCTGATTGCCCCCACTTTTCAGAATCGTCTCGGCAAGCACAGGTACATTCCTTCTCGTCTGCGATGAAGTGCGATCCAGTTGGGTTGTCGCGTCCTTCTTGTTATTATCATCTTTACCCATATGCATAGGCGAGAATTCATGACTTGGCACTGTGATCAACGTTGTTAGGCTCGAACTCCCTGACGTTTTCTCCTCCTCCTTCCCTCGCTCTAACGAAGTGGATGAGTCCGACCCGTTGCCTCGAGCATAATTGTAGCCTTCATACACAGACGATAACCCACCCTCGGATCTAGCCGATCGCGCTGGACTGCAACGTCTGTCCAATTCTGAGGTTGGCGAGTTAGCCGTGGGCCTCAAAGTTTGGGGCGGTGGGATAACACCCATGCGGCCAATACGACTCATATTTTTGGGAGACGGAGTTGGCGTTTTGTCGCTGTCGTTGGTGGTATGAGGCCGAGTGATGTGAACCTGGATCGCGGTGGCAGTTTCGATGTAGTCTTGGTGCTCATCAACTGATTTCGACTGAAACCGGAAGTCGTGGGACGAAGGAGGTGAAAGTCTAGGGAGGGTTGTAAAGACAGTGGAGATGCGTTGTGATTTCTCACCTCGTGTGCGTGGATCCGTGACATCGGTAGCGAAAATATCATTTTCATCCTTATCATGCCCGCCGGCCTTCATCTTATTACCCTCCTTACTGAAGTCGAAGGGGTGGATTGTGAATTGCAGGCTTGTATGGGGGACAGAGAGCTCCGAGGTCGGGTCCAACATTGTTGATGAAGAGCAGATTTGTGGACTTATTGGCATCGATAAAGAAGGCGGCAGCGTTATTTGACCCAAGGTGCCTCTGCGAGCAGTAACCGACGAACGCCTCCGCTCCTGTGTCTGATGGACTTCTTGGTCCGCGATTTTGTAGCTCTGAAGACTTTGCAGGCTTTGTGGGCTCTGACCGGAACGCTCAATAGCTTCCGCTGCTGAGAGCGCCTCGAGCATGGCTTCTCGTTCCATTAGAGTTTGGCGGCGAGCGGTGACTGGGATTCCTGTGTGGAGGGTTGGAATTTCAATCTGCTCATCGTCGGCTTCCTCTTCTGCGCTGTACAGTGTCGACAGAGCCGAGGAGGATGAATGAGAAACCGAAATTACACTCTCCGGGGAAACTGGTCTGAGATAATCTTCATCATCGTCCTTTGCGTGGACTTCCGCCGGTTCTTTTCGTTTCCTTGCAGCTTCCTCACGTTCGCGCTGTGCAGACGCTTCTCTGGCTCTGGCCGTTCGACTTGGACTGGACAATGGTGTTGCGTGTTCCGAGAGCAATTGGGATACCGGACGCACGCCACTTCCGGGAGGCAAAGCTATCATGCTGTCCGTCTCGGAATACTGCGAATTTGACATTTCGGAGAGCTGAGATACGTTAGAGAATTGTCGCGTATGGCGACGCGAAGAAGCCGTGCGGTTGAAACCGTCCGAGTTTGGGGTCTTGAAGAGCAGTTGTCGTCCACGATGTCCTGATGGCGTTGACGAGTCTCGTTCTCCTGGACGTTCCAGATCTTCTCCTTCTCCGGGGTCGGCCAACGCAGCCGGCGCGCTCTTTTGGCTTTTTGCGGGACTGATCGTTGGAGTGTTTGTCGTTGTGTTTGTGGGTGTCAGATAAGATCCTGGCCCCAACCGACCCCTAATCAATTCACTCGAACGCTTGACATTCCTATTGGCGCTGTTGCTCCCTCCTGTGCCATCTTGGAGCCGCTCCGCTGTCATGCGTAGAATTTCCGAGAGTTCCGTATCTGTCGAACTATGGCGCAGGCGAGCTGGCCTATGTAGCTGCTTTCCTAGATTTTGTTGAAATTGCTGGCCTGCGGCCGCATCGAAGGCGCTCGGGGACATTATCTTGTTACTTCTACCCATGGGGGCGTTGTTTTGGTGGGTAGGCGTGTAAGCCGAGGTGTCAGGCTGTGTGGGGTAGAATGAACTGGGAGTGGTCGTAAATGACATTGGGGATAGGATGATACATTCTGCAGTTGTCATACTTTCGCTGCGACGATGGCGGTGTGGGTTCAGAGTTTCATCGCTTGACATCTTGGGCGAGCGTACTGGAGTTCCTGCTGAGACCTCTTGTGAGATGCTGATGCGACTGGCTTGATGCTGCGAAGACCAAGCCGGGCTGTTTACTGGTCTCGGACCTTTAGGGCTTTCCCTCGGTATCTTCATATCGGCGAGATCACTGCGCTGCGCATCCATAATCTGGGAATCATTTCCGCTGCTCATCACCCATGACATGGTCACGTTTTCCATGCCGTGATACGGGTCTGTTTGCGACGTATCCGGCAGCGTAGGACTTCCCATCCAGGTTCGTCGCCCATCATGGCTCTTCAGACTTAGACGTCTTCCTAGCTCATGACCGAGGCCAACTAGCGATACCGCCACCCGGTCTTCCATTCCATTCGACCTGCTCTTCTTCCCAACCCGCGGCCCATGCAGTGCGTCCTCGTCGATCCATGAGCTGCTACGGCGGCGTTTCTGGACTGCGGCGCCACGTTCCTTCTCTCGGCGCTGATTATCTTCTCTTCTTTTTCTGGCTTCGGGGGTTGGAGATAACTGTTCAGGGTACTGGCGGAGACGGGAATGAGAATGTGGGTCCCGAAATAGGGGAGGAAGACTGGGGAGCGAGAAGGAAAGGGAGGTGCGTTTAGCCCTTGCGCGGATTTCGGAATCCTCTTCCCCTTCCTCTATCTTTCCGATTCCATGTGAGCCTTGTCGGGCCATCATATTCATATCCAAATCGAAATCAAGATGATCACCATAGACCCCTCCGAATCTCCCCTTCTTCTTCCGCAAGACTCGCCGGATGCGATTCCGCGGCCGTCCCTCGCTGCCGTGATCATCATCGTCGACACGGCCATGCTCAATCCGAGGATTTGTAGCGACACCTTCGTTGCTCAAAATCTCCAGTTTATTCAACTGTCGCTTATGCTGCCATTGGGCCACCCGGATAAGCACAGCTGACAGAACAAGAAAGAGCGCGCCGGAGCCACCAACAGCGATCACCACTATGGCGCTCACGGGTATGTCTATTGCTGCCGAGCCTGCGGAAGCGGCACCGGACCTTGGTCGAATAGTCCATATGTTTAACGCCTGTGTTGGCAGGCTGTGTTGAAGTGATGGCATATCTATACTAGCTTGAGGAAGGCTATTTGCGGAACGATGGTGAAAGGCTCGTCAAAGTCGTTTTGCGAGGATATCGTCCTGTCTTCTGCGGATTTGGTAACCGTTCCTTTTGCCTCGAAATCGATATCCGCCAGCTTTTATCCCGTTGGATGCGTTTTCACCTGCCAATCCGAATTCTGCCATCTACGTTTCTTGGGCGAGTGTCTCGATTTTGCTGCAACGAGCGCTGACAGTGATCTAAGTCTCGAGTTTGAGAAAGGTAAGGAGGCGTAGAACTATGGGATAGCATCAGGTAGCATCAATCGACGAAAAAGCGAACTGCATTGTCAAACGGTAGAGGCCTGGGTCATACTACGAACCCCTGGGAGAAAAACAAAAAGATAGGAAAACAAAAAACGAAATTGTTCGTCGTTCCATTATGTTGAGCCAAACCATTGGTGATGTTGCTGCTTATGACCATGACTTGATGGCTGGAATGCAAGTCCAGGCAGGCCGACACGTTCCAACCCGCCCCCTAACGTGAGACATGAGCAGAACCTAGGATTATGTGCTCGATGACCAAACAACAAGATACGGTGAGCCTCAACACTCGGGATAATAGTTAATAACAACAATGAGACAGATGGAATGATGAAACTTTTCCAGTCACATGCCGCTCGCTGGCCTGGCGACTCTTTGGTGGGGGCAGCTCTCCCTCACCCGTGCGCAATCTTGCCTGCCTTGATAAAATTAATCGACAGCAATCACGCATAGCGGAGTAATCAATTGAGATGCACTCGTGATTTCCCCGGGATTCCTCGGATGATGAAGAAACTTCATTCCCTTGATGCTAATACTCCCCTCGCTGATGAGCAACCCCCACCCACAGACATCCGTCACCGATGTCAAATCTGGGTTTAGTTTCTAAACGTAGAGAGTGGCCGTTCGAAAGGTCCAGGCGACTGGCTATGGGGCTACTAGAACACGGTGCACTTCTAAACGTCGCGGAGTCGCCGCTGACTGGCCGCTTTGCGAATGGTCATTTCTATGCTGCATTTTCTACCTAACGCAACGTACTTAGAGTCATGTACGCCGGAGTCCTTGTTTTCAGCAGCTGTTTTCTAGGGGAGATAGGAACGAAGAGATTTCGACTTATCGAATTGCTTTGGGTAACTCTATACAGTTTTGAAAACAATGAGGATCTTTGTCGTTTTACACCCAGTCTTTTTACAAAATTGTCCTCAGCGACGTGCTCTCCTCCGGTATATTTCTGGCCTCAGATTGTAGTGGGCTCAGATTTGTCACTTTCAGAAACGCTTCAATCTCTGGTGTTAAGACCAGATCAACAAAATATCCCCTTGAGTGTTGGAGAGCTGCAAATAGTACTGTCCAAGGGTTAAAAGAACAAGAGATCAACTCCGTCTAACAGACCAATCAATCAATGCATTAGATGTGGGGAATATTGATACCGCACGTGTACGCAGTAGGCTGTGAATGGTGAATGACAGCAATCGATAACCCATCCATGTCGTCCGTTTGCGTGCACTACACAGTACATTGCTTTTAGTAAGAATGCAGCTCTCCAACACCCAAGGGGATATCGCATTGCCTCTGTGAATGCGGCGGTTACTGACGCTGCACCAATGTCATGGTTCTACCAGTAGCAGGAAATCCAATGGCAACGAAATGAAGCCTGGACAGACCGTAACCGTTTGAGGGCAAGAAACGCTTGCTAATGTCGTTGCATGCATTTCTTCCCTGATATCTTGCCTAGGCTCAGACGACCAAAGCCCGCTGCGCGCCTTTGATTGTAGAGGAAGAATAGTGATAGGGCACGCGAGTCTTCGTATCTCTGTTTGGCCAACCAATCATGATTTTTGCGGGGACTAGCGCCCCTTTCAGCATCCTTTCTCTCTCCTTAAAGATTTATTGTAGATAAGAAACGCAAGCGTTCCAATAGTAAGACCCAAAATTCGCACGACGTGAGATAGGAGGAGATTCAGAGGGTTTACATCAAGATTGAGCATCTGGCGATAGAGTTCGAAACGGATGGCTAGCTAGCAAGTAAATTATACTGGAATGATTAACTGAGATTCACTACCCTTCGTGTTCGCCAAATTCTACCACGAATTTATTCCCATTTTCACCGTCCCTATATATCGTCTTCCAGCTCTGGTTGATTATCAACCCTTAACTTCCTCGCCACTTCCTCCACATCTTTCCAGACTCGTAGAATGTTTCCTCCCGCTATTTTAGCAGCGTCCCCATCCGTCAAGCCGCGCCGTAGCAACTCAGCAAACAAGGCAGGAAATTTGGATACGTCTTCAAGATCTCTTGGCACGTTCGAGATCCCGTCGAAGTCGCTACCTATACCCACGTAATCGTACCCGATCAGGTCGCCAATATACGTGATGTGGTTCGCGACCTGGGCCAGAGTATTGTTCTCGGGCACGAAATCGGGAATGCCACCACTGGTGTTAGGGTTCTGGGAGGGTTTGCAACTGATGAAGTCGGGTGCAAAATTGACTAGGATACGAACTGTGATTAGCGAGTTCTCATCGAAGGCGGCGCTAAGTGTAAATGAATTATAACATGGAAAAAATAAGGAAGCAAGCAGTGAAACTGATGCTCACCCATAACAATCGACCTTGTCTTTTTGACAAGCTTAAGGACATCGTCAGGCACGTTCCTCGGATGCGGGCAAATTGAATACGCTGAACTGTGACTGAACATGACCGGCGCTTCGCTACCTTCCCAGTCATTTTCGCTTTTACCCCCAAGCACATCGATCATGGTATCTTGACTAACATGGGAGAGATCAACGATCATCCCAAGCCGGTTCATTTCTTTCACGATCTTCCTCCCCCTTGGGGAAACGCCGCCCCAGTAGGGTTTAGCTTTTTCCCCGGAAGCTCCATCAATCGCCGCATCCGCATGTGCATTGTGGCAGTTGTGTGTCAAAGTGACATAGCGCGCCCCAAGGGCGTAGAATAATCGCAGGTTCGCTACCGAATTGCCAATTTGATGTAAACCCTCAACACCAAGAGGCGATATCAGCTTGTGTTGGTTGCGAAAGACGTCAAGGGCAGATTGGCTGTTCATTGTCCTGGGATGGGAGAAAGTTCCAGGGTACGCGTCTGTCAGACGAGTCATGAGGTCAATCTGTTGAAGGGTTTCCTGAACTCC
Organism: Iodosphaeria phyllophila; assembly: GCA_025802455.2. Taxonomy (NCBI): domain Eukaryota; kingdom Fungi; phylum Ascomycota; class Sordariomycetes; order Amphisphaeriales; family Iodosphaeriaceae; genus Iodosphaeria; species Iodosphaeria phyllophila. The sequence continues at coordinate 8,896 of JAOYMO020456155.1, read as the reverse complement.
TAGCCATGAGGCGAGTTAGTTAGAATTCCAGTTCGCCGTTCACCAAATATACCTCTCAATTGCTAAGGGAGCCAGTTCATATCACATGTCTAAATCAAGTCAATGCCAATTGAGCGTATACGATCTTACTTTCACGATAATTCTCATCAGAAAAATCAGTTCCATTCGCCGGACAAGACACATATACACTCCAGAATGCGCCGCCAACCTGTCCAGCCCTGAGCCGGGGTAGATCAAGCTCGCCTAGCATGCCACCGTTTTCAAATGGGACTGTGAAGTTAGATTGATATATATGGTTCTTCAACCGGTCGCGGATGAGAATGGGTAGGTCGACATGGCCATCTGGTAATTCTGTGTGAGAAAACAGTTCATAACTACACGATGACTTAAGGTAAACAATTTTCATATAAGACGCACCTATTAGGGGATTGTTAGAAAGTATCCGATGCACCCGCTCTTCGACGGACTGCGGCGACGCTTGTAAGAGCACCGCACATAGGCTTTTGAAATGTGTGATGTTAAGCACGGGCTGCAAAAAGAGCACGATAGCGCATATCAAAATAAGAACCTTCGCCGTCCATGAAGATCCCCGACGTTGGTGCCGTTCGATTTCATTTCTGGTAGGGGCCGCACGACCCACTATCTTCTCAACCCTTTCACTAATCCGCATGTTTGGGCCCGGAAAGTTGTTGGAATTATTCGTGGCAAATATTTTGGTGCAGTCCTTTGCTCTATCCAGAGCATTCGCTAAATGCGGTGTTGACTTGGCTGAAAACTCGGAATTGGGGTTTCACTGTGGTTGGCGTTTGGAAGTACCGGTAGAAAGCAGTGAGCTCATATTCTCGATTACTTCGTCCAAGTTGGCATGGAGAAGTTTTGATATTCAGCGTCGCATTGCGCTCTACACCCAGCAATGTTGGTGTCGGTCGGATGTTCGGAAGACAGCTTACGTAATTAGTCACAGCCGAGGCTATTCCATGTTCACAACTTGATGTTACATTTTGCGATAGCCAACTGAGTGCTCTCTGGTTGATGGTGGGTGGTAAGCTGAGTGGATCTCTTCATTTCTTGTATCGCAATGGCTCTAGAGGTCGATCCCCTTTACGGTAGAATTATTCATTTACTGAGTGGTGTGTAACTTGTGTAACAGGACTTCGTGTAACATGGAGTTATGTGACATGATAGGTTGACATTTGACAACCACAAACTTCAAGAAACTCTTGCACGACTCGATTGCACGCAGGCAGTAATGGAGTAACCCATTAGTATGATGGTCGCGACTTGGCCGTATTCTTGTACAGATTGTTTAAGGCCTATTGTGCGTGCTTGTAATCAGTAACATTGCAGTTTTTTACTTCTCCTGATTCAACGAAGAGGGATCCTTCGCTGTCCTGTAATCTTGCAAGGGAAATATCCCAGACACACAAACATGCCACATGTGCCGTAGAAGGCGACTGCATTTATCTGATGGTAATTACTAGATAACTTTAGTTAGGATACTTTGGTAAAAATGACCTCAGGGATACAACCAGGGGCAATAACTCGGTTACGTCTTCATCACCACTTAACCGCAGGAGACCAGTGCAGCCAGGTCATTTGAAGCAGCTACGTACATATGTTTTGGCGGGGATAGCCCCCACTACAGGTCCCTGGAATCGCGAATGGTCTGCTGGGTTGGCAATGGGGCAGACTCAACGTCAGTTGCCAAGCAACGATCCAGGGTGAAGCCCTCCTACAGAAAGGACAGTTTTCACATGGCTGTGCTTGGTTGTAGCGACCCGGGATATGAGGGCATGATCGAGAATTTAAACATGCCCTGTAATAGTCTCATCCCCGAATAAAGTAATTCATGCACCTATTTTTTCACTACCCACTTATCACCAATACAGTAGCATGTCTGTTCCGGGATGCACGTGACTTCATACCAGTGGTCCCCAGACTGCGGCTGGACTTCGGGGCGCTCAAATTTGAGTGTTTCGAAGTCCATCTGCAGCCTACCAGGAGAAGATGCCTGCTCTTTATCTTGACAATGCCATGGGATAGTTCCCACCGTGCAACTAAGGAGTGCGACTTAAGTGCAAAGTCCATACTTCTGGAGCAACGTATGATATGATCATATTGTATGAGCAGATGAAATCATTGGATGAAGAATCCCGAGTCCCGACGGTTTCCGCTAGGTTGGAATGGGCCAGGGCCAATCAAGGCCGGCTCTAGAGGCCGCCTGTCAGCGGGCATGCGCCGCTTTAGGGCTAACTCAGGGCCGGCCAGGTCATGTGCACTCGTCCCTTGTGATACTGTTCGGTGGGGTATCATTCTGAAATGTACGGGGTAGGATGTGATAGGAGGTAGTATCCCCCGGAACTTGATCTTCAACTTGTGAACGCCCCAGATCTTGAGGGCGAACAAGATTGATTAAAGACCAAAGGATATCTCCGTCCTGTCTAGGGTTTCTAGGAACCGTCTGTGGAGTCTTCGTTGGGACGAGAAAAGATGGGATGAGCAGGGGTTGAGCTTGGTTCATTGGATGAAGAATGGACCAACGAACAGCCTGACAGTGTGAAAGACAGGCGTCAGTTGGCTGCGACTTTTCAGCTTTGTGACCCCCGCAGCAAATTGTATGCCGGTACTCCGTACTTCTGGTATGGCAGTTACCCCAGTGCATCATCACTGCAGCAGTGCAGGCCCTGAAGTGGGAATTTCCACTGTTGCTGGTGGTGGAGAGCAAGAGAGGCTGCTGGCGTTGAAGGGGCTGCTGCGGCGCGTAGAAGGTAATCGATGGGCAGTTCCTAGCAGTTTCGTTTCAAACTTGTCCTCATTTGCCAGTCTCCTCCCTTCATTACTCCCCAACGGCAGGTATAGAGTCTGTTTTGATTGGTTTTGTTGTGCGTGGCAACTGCATGCGTTCGTCCTTCTAATATTTTGAGCGCAAGCAACCAGTGACCATACCTGTATTCAGGATTGAGACTCCGTACCCGCTTGAACCTCTGCGAACGCCGCCGTACTCAATCGCTGCCGGAATACGGTCCGCACGGGCTCTCTGCTTTAATCTACTGGCAGCACACCTTCACTGTCAAACGACCAACCTAACGCATCGAACCAAGAAGATAAATACGACACTGCACAACAGAAGAAACATCCGATCCTCGCCGCTCTGCAAGCCGTAGCACAAAGCACAAGGCAGCAGATTACAGCCGATCGGCCGGAAGTGTTGCATCGGCCGGAAGTGTTGCAGCGCCCGTGCTGATTCTGTGATCCCCGCGATTGATCTGATTTCCTTGGGACCCGAATGAGTGGAGAGCCAAGACATATTACAATATCTCGATCAACGAAGTAGGGAAAAAAGTCGGCGGTGATGAATCTTGCGTCGGATGCGAACCTCCACAACGGTCGCTAGAAGAAAGATTGCAACTAGCGCAAGGCACACATAAGGGGCTTCACACGGGTTTTCTGCAACGAAAGTTACTCGTAGGAGTGTGTGGGTTGTAAAGATGCCGGGATTTGCAGACTCCTTTTGGTCGGCCGATTATGCGGCAGGTATGGATACTACAAGCCATGCATTTCTTGGTTGATTTTGTTTGCTTCGTGCCTGGGAACAAGCTGACTGTGGCCCACAGGGCTTGGCGTTCTCTTCGGCAAGCTCCAGCAAGGAGCGCAGGAGAACCGGCAGTTCCTGACTATCGCTCGCTTACGCGCCGACGCCGAGGAATTCTATGGACAACGACTTGGCGATATTGCTCCGGCTGCTGATAAAGGATCCGGTGGTTTTGCCAATGATGATGGTGCCAGTGTTCGAAAGGCCTATGATGGCGTCCGAACCGAAATGGAGGATGCTAGCAAAAACCATCGCAAGATTGCGCAGAGCATTCGCGACTTGGTCGTAAATCCTTTCTCTCGCTGGTGTGATGCTCACGACTCGCGCATCCAGGATTCGCAGGATGAGTTGCAGGCACGTATCAAGACCCACGACCGTCAGGCGGACATGGTGCAGAAATTGCGCAGCAATTATTTTAACAAGTGCCGTCTGGTTGAGGACTTAGAAGAAGAGAACAAGTTAGCTTTTCAAGATCCAGAATCCAGCCCGAAGCTGAACCAGAGTCCAAAGGAGAGCGGAACGCCTCAAAACGCCAACATACCCGAAATCAAAGTTTCTTCGAACAAGGATGAGACTGAAGACGACGCGATGTATGAGATTGGAGATGATACCTACCAGCCCGAACAGGTTAAGGAGATTCTCTCCAAAATGCTCAACACCATCAAGATAGGCGAAACCAAGGTGCCGATATTGGGAACTTATCTCAACACCTCAGCAGGTTCTGATATTGTGGAATATCTCCAGCGCCACATGAATGTCTCCAGCGTCAGCTACGCTGAGCGTATCGGTCAAGACTTGGTTAATAGCGGGTTTCTGCGCCTGGTTGGCAACGTCGGAAGCACCTTTGCGAATAGCTCCAAACTCTTTTACCAATGGCGACCAAAAGCTTTCAATATGTCTGGCATGCCAGAGAAAAAGGCCATTTCGAAATCCTTCTCGATGCCGGTCGCTTCGGAGAACGGCGGTGATTCGCCGGTGATGGGTGCAGTTGGTGAATATCTAGCTGGCTGGAACGTGCTCAACAACCAGCATCCCAACGAGACGCCTCCAGACCGTCTGCGTCGCGAGGCGCGGGAAACTGATGACAAGTACAAGGGCAGTGTCAAGAAACTAGATGAGATGCGTTGTGAACTCGAGGAGGCCATCTTCAAACATCTCCGCTTCCTCGAGCGTTGTGAACTGGACAGACTCAAGGCCATCAAGACGGTCATATTGGACTTTTCAGGCACCATTGGCAATGTCATTCCCAGCCTTCAAGCCACGGTTGACCACATGGTCCTGTACCAGGAGACTGTACAGCCCGTGGGTGACCTGCGTTATCTGCTGGAAAATTACAGAACAGGCAGCTTTGCTCCTCGGGTCGTCGTCTACGAGAATTATTACAATAAGGTGGAGGAGCAGACTTTTGGCGTGGACCTAGAAGCCCGAGCGAGAGCCGACAAGAAACGCGTCCCCATGATCATCACCACTCTTCTGACCTACCTCGACCATCACTATCCCGATATGGACGGTGACGAGGCCCGACGAGGTGCCTGGCTTGTCGAGGTCCCACTAGATCAAACGCACAAGCTACGAGCGAGAGTTAACAACGGCAAACCATTCTCTACCGACGCGCTGTCGGATTTTGATGTGCCCACTGTAGCAAGTCTGCTTAAACTCTATCTGCTAGAACTTCCTGGTTCGTCCAACCCTTTTCTTGACCGGCAACGGGTACATGCTAACTGTGTGAATAGATTCACTCGTCTCCTCACATGTGTATGAGATTATTCGGACTATCTATTCGACTCAAGGAGCTGAGACCGATACTGCGAGGGTTACAATTCTTCAACAGACTCTATCTCAGCTTCGCCTCACTAACATTGCGACTTTGGATGCTTGCATGAACCATTTTACCCGTCTCATGGAGCTAACTTCCGCTGACGAGCAATACGTGCAAGCTCTAGCCATCTCGGTCGCGCCCTGCATATTGCGCCCTCGCCAAGAGACATCGCTCACGTTAGAGGAGAAGCACGCTTACCGGCTAGTCCGCGACCTCTTCACTCACAAAAAGGTCATATTCGAGGAGCTGAAGCGCATGTCATCATTATCGCACTCGGGCTCAGTGACACGACCGCGCGCCATCAGCACCGACGAAAGTAATCGTCGCGCGAACATGGAGGAGAGACAGCGCGCCTTGCTCGAAAAGCACGGCGGTGCTTATGCAGGTGGTGCTCGCAGCCGCGCAACCAGTCCAGCACCAAGCCCCCGACACCGACGCGATAGGAGCGTGGGGGGACCCGAAACGAGATTCCCGATCCAGACGAGCCCCACCTCGGCCGTAGACCGTCACCGCGCTAGCATTGTTGGGGGAATGGGGGGTCCGATCAAGCGCCAGAGTCTCGAGGTACCAGATAACGCCGGTTCTAATCCTCAGCCCACGAATGAGCCCAATGGCACGACAAATGGAGACCATAAACAGGGGGAGAGCACTCCTCCTGAAAAACGCAACAGTTTGGGACGCGGCCCGACTCGATTTGAACGCGGTCGAAGGGTGACCGTGACCCAACCAAGCGAACCGACAGTCGGCGAAGAACCAAAATTGGCTCAGGGGATCACGTTGGTAGATAAGCCGATGGAATACTGAAACAAACATGATGTGACTTTACCCTACTGAGCAGAATGACAGGGGACGTGACTAATTTCTAAATGTTCACTGCGGATATGGGGAAGGCATGAGGTCAGGGGTTACGAATGGGGGAACGAATTACGTGGAAGACACGATGATGATAGATGGCAGTGGTCTGGCATTATGACTAGGGCCGAGCCAAACGCTCGGGCAAGTATGCGGCAGGCTAATTGTGGGGAAAAGGGGAAAGGAGCTACAGGAGTGTATTTTGGAGCAAGGCTGGGAGGGTCAGGTATTTCGGTATCTACGAATGGACGGATGAATGCCTTCAGTGTGTATGATTTTGTACAGGTGCACCAAATGTGTACGATTTCTATGAGAGGCGATTGGTTACTTTCAACGATCATACTAAGTGCCGAGTTTACTACTAGAGACCTTTTGCGAATGCTTGAACTTGCCTTCTGGGGCTACCATGCGAGTCGGAATATCCACTTGTCATATTTTATTCACCACATAGGTATGACGCTGCGGCGGTCCTGCATCGCCTCATAAGGTTGTGCTGCTCTGCTGCTATCGCAACACACCGACAATTTTGGTCTGGTCAACGATAATTACGGTAAGCGATTTCTGCATTAAGTAACCGTTTCTTGCGCTTTGTGTGGAGCAAGCAAAGTGTTTGTATGCGAGCCGGATAGAATGATATAAGATGAGTAGGATACCAACTCACCTAATTACCACGAGGAAACGCTTTGCAGTTTTTAACAGCAGATAGGGGAGCTTCAGTCGTCCTGGATCTGAGACATGTCAAGCTTGGGCCTGAGTTCATAAGCTCGTTCTGGATCCAGTCGTTGCGATCCAAAGTCATTTCCCAGCACATGGCTTGCGAATATTCAATACTGTTCCCCATGGCGACCAGAGATGGGGAGGCGATTGTGGTTGCTGCCCGAATTCACAGGCGAATTTTTGTTTTGTTTGTATCGTACGATTCCATTCTAACATCGGGTTTTACGTTAGGATGGGAGACGACTGCTCGCTCGGGGAGGAAGTATAAGATGGCACCATCTGGTCCCTTGAGGACCAAAAAAGAGATCATTCGACATCTGCATCAGACAATTCAACGTTCGCTATCTCTTCTCCTTACCTCCAGTCCTTCGTTCGTGACTTTCTGAAGCTTTAGCTTCGGCTCACTCGTTCTTTGATCCGGCTCTCTATTCACGGCCAGATCTACGTTCATTCGGTCATCTTACCACTCTCGTTTTCCCGGTCAAAAGAGAAGCCTACATTATCATTGTTGTCAGACTCAGGGCTGCCTATTCAGCCTTATATCGCTCAGCTACTGTAGTCAATACATATCACAAGAGTCATTAAATGCCACGACAAAGACGCAAAGATGCCTCCCCCATTTCTCCTCCCAGCGGCAGCTCTCTTGCTCTCCGCCGTCTCGGCTTTGCCTACAGCCCCTGACGCCCATGCCAATGCTGGCAAACGCTGGCTGGGCTACAAACCGGCGACATCGCTCACGGACTCCTACATCGACAACAGCGACTCCGTGAACATCCCTGGCTATGCCGACCTATCCGGAACCGGATCATCGGGAGTATCCGTGTCTCCAGGCTCCGGAGGCTCATCCCCCAGCGTGACGATCCCGGCCAATCCGATCGTCAACCCGGGCAATATCCCCACCGTGCCCACGAACCCGATCAATGCCGCTGACCCCCCGCTCCAGGACCTGCGCCCTGCCTTCCGCGCACTGGGGAGCGACTATAAGGCTGCTACCAAGCTTGAGGCTCTGTTGCGGCTTGTGAGGAAGCTGCACCCGGGTTTGAACGACGGTACTCGCGATCAAGTCGACAATGTCTTCCGTATTGCTGGTATTCCTAATTGGCGGTTTGGCGGTGGTGCGGGTGTCACTGTGCCTCAGGTCGGCGTGCCTACTGTGGGTGTTCCGGGTGTGACGCTGCCCACGGCGGCGCTTCCGACTGTTACCCTTCCCAGTGTCGGCCTGCCTGGTGTTGGTGCGCGTAGTGTTGGGCTCCCCAATGTGGGCGTTCCTATGGCTGGTGCTCCTTCTATCGGTCTTCCCAGTGTCGGTCTGCCTAGTGTCGGTGTCCCTACTCTTGGCGTTCCCGCTGTTGGACTACCTAGCCCGGGCGTTCCTACTGTTGGTGTTCCCCCCGCCGGCCTTCCTAGCGTGGGCGTGCCCAGTGTCGGTCTGCCTAATGTTGGCGCCCCTACTCTTGGCGTTCCCACTGTTGGACTACCTAGCCCGGGCGTTCCTCCTGTCGCTGCCCCCTCTGTCGGCGTCCCCTTCAGTTGGTCTTCCAAATTTCGGCTTCCCCAGTGTTGGTCTCCCCAGCGTCGGTGTGCCTGCTGTCAATCTCCCAACTGTGGGTGTTCCGAGCATCGCTATCCCTAGTGCTAGTCTTCCCAGTGCTGGCGTACCTAGCGTAGGTGCTCCTACAGTCGCCATCCCATCCGCTGGCCTACCCACCGTCACTGCTGGGGCAGGTCTGACAGTTGCCGTGCCCGGTTTCAACGTTCCCACCGTCTCGTTCCCTCCTGTTGGTCTACCCACTGTCGGAGCTGTAGCAGAAATCAGTGTAGCGTTCCCCAACGTTGGATTGCCCAGTCTAAATCTGCCCAGTGTTGTTATTCCCACTGCCGGCACTCCCAGCGCTGATCTGCCAAGCGCTGGTGTT
>JAOYMO020456064.1:0-17367 GCA_025802455.2 Iodosphaeria phyllophila | reverse complement strand
TGTCCGATTATCTCGAGGTTGAAGGAGGCCGACTGGGCTGTTTTCAGTGTTCAACGGTCAACATTACCTCATGGTTTGACAACCCCTAAAATTACATGGGGGGGACATTACTTGGAGGATTTCACGTTTCGCGCAAGTGAATTCACTGTCATACAGCGGTCGCCGGTATTTGCAGGGCTGTATGAAGCTGGGGCCGAAAGAGCAGTCGATCGTAACCTCTGTACCCGGCAAAGAACCACTGTGTTGAGACCAGGCTTCGTAAGCATTGACGAATTATTACGACGCACACAAGTCTCGAGGGTTATAAAGTCTATCCGGAACCCCCTTTAAGCTGTGTCCTTAAGACTGCGGTGTGGAGGAGCTCGTCACACCTTTGAAGTCCAAAAAACGCGTTATTTTACTATTTTCCCTAAACACAGTCATCACGCGGGCCTTTGTGTTTCCCATCGTTCTCTTTGGCCTTGTTCTTTCTGTCGTAGCTGGCGGCCAAAAAGTGTAAGTCCAAAGAATATCTGCATTTGCTCCTCTTCGAGCACTTATAGTCCTTGAGTTCTGAGTCCACTGACAGAAGTGCAAAATAACAGGTGTACGGATGTGAGCAAACCCGATGAATATTTTGACGGCCTCCAAGCCTGTGAGGAGGCCGGCTGCGGCCCCTGTGACTGGTGCAGACTGCCATCCGGACAGTACAATGGAGCGTACTGCACGAAGGACTCATAATAGGCCAACGGGTTGCGACCGTGTATGGTAGGTTATCCACCTTCTCGCCGTTCCGCAACATTGTTGTGTCAATAAGCCGATAGGAACGCAATATTATGGTGTAGTATGTGACGTACAGTCTGTTTACTGTATTTGCGTCCGAACGGAGTCTTGCCGCTATCCGGCTTTGGCGTGGGATGTTTATTTTTGGATGGCTGCCTTTTTATTCCTGTGTGATACAAAGATAGTGTGAAAAGATGTTTAGTCGACTCGGTTCGTTCGTTGATCTAAAGATGTCGGATCGCATCGTTTGAAGATGGCTATCGGGACGGACGCTCGTAGTGGGATTGCTTATATTTTGGTATCGCTGTGTTCTTTGAGATTGACAAAGCTCAAGCAACCACGTTCAAATCTGATTGATTCGGACTGATTTCATGCACGTGAGTTTACTGCAATGGTCGTGGTCGCCTGACAAGCCATCAGCGTTGGAACCAGGTATTTGGGTGCGAAAAACCACTTTGCTCGAAACTTTTGTCGGGCTACTTGTATCTAAGATGGAGTACGGAATGCTGTGCCTGTAGCACCTACTGAAGATGGTAGCCAAACGATATAGTGAAAGAACCTCAGTTGATGTGAGAGGAGGTAGGAAATCCGATCGTGTCAATCACGCAGCATGACCTGAAGCGGAAACCTAGCGTTTGTGATAGAGAGCAAGAAATGCCCCGAATACCAGATTAAGGTCTGGGTTTGTCCTTAAGCCTTTGGTTCGGGCTGCAAGTAGCGACATTTCGCATTCCAGGCTTGGTCAGGTACAACTATCCAAGAGAGACGGATAGCAAAGTGCAGAGAGCTGTCTTTGCGAAAACGTGGTGTAATCCGCAGACATCTAAAATCGTCATACTGCGTGTTGCGGATGATGTCGTCGAACTGGAACGAGTGGTTGACCTGCAACTCAAAAAGAATCATCAGCCGTGGCATTTACCAAACATTCCCGGAGGATGTAGCAAAATCGAGGACAGTTGCACCAAGTACAGCATGCGCGCGTGTTTCTGGTCGACTGACGATTGCAACGGAACGTACTCTTCACCACCCGCCTTACTGGTAATCAAACCTTTGACTCGGCCAGAACTTGCGGATTACCTCCAATCCCTTATTATCACAGCTTCTAGCAGATGACTTCAACCGACCGGCAGGTTCAACCCGGCTCCGAATCAAAGTGGTTCATGACATGGTTCTTCGTTTCTCTAGAGGATGACTTGCTGGTCGGGGGCCTCCACTGCCAGTCAAGGGATGGTCTAGAAGTCGTCCTCGTTGGCAGCTTTTCGATGTTCCAAAACCAGCCTCTCAGAACGATGGGAATCCCATGACAACAGTGCGTCCGTTACGGATCTGTAACAGAACAGTATCTATGCCTCGTGAAGCACAGACTCGCCTTGTTCTTGTTGCTTGAAAATCTAAAATACCATTGCCTAATGCGGGTTCGTTCGCCATCTTCAGGTAGTGTGGGGTTCCGGGTGGGTGGCCAACGCCAACACGGATTCCTTCTTCAGATGCCTAACCTAAGCCGCTTTAGGCGATATCCGATCTGTGCGCAACTACGTATGCCCACAACCCTAGTGCTGTACGCAGTAGAGATAGATGCATCTGAGCACGCCGATCAAGGTGAGTGGGGGGGTGCAGTGGGGGCATATGACACTCGATAGTCTGTCCACCTTTGGTGTCTGACCACTTGCTTTATTGTCGATCTCTCCGGGTTATAGCCACTGGATGGTGTGGGAAGTCACTGCAAAGTATATATCCCCACTCCCTTTCCTGAACATGAAATACATTGTTTAATCTACCCATGCCGATCAAGTCGGATTGTGCGGCCATGACCTTCACATTTTATCTCCAAGAGGCCCGGAATCGGGTGCTCGGATCCACGAAATAGATCCATTACGTAGTCGAGCGTGAAACAATCTTGTGTCCGAGCTCTTCTCCACGTTTCCTAGTAGTTGGTTTCACGAGCGAGATTGCAGTTTGGTTTGCTGGCTACGCGAGCGAAGCACCGGGGACACGAGCGTTTGAAACAGTCCCGAAGTTTCTGTTGCAAGTTCAAGGGTTCATGTCCCACTTAGATAGCGAGTTAGCTGATGTCGCAAACCTTCCGATCCGACGATCTTCGGCTTCATGATCATCGTAATCGTCAAGTTGCCGTCTTCCAGATTCCTTACTTCGCACCGCATGTGATCTTCCGATGGTTTACTTCAATCAAAAAAAGCCGAGGCGCGATCGACCGCCCTAACCTATGGCTCTGAAGGATAAGACTGAGGCACGGCGCTATCGCGGGCTCGGCGAGATTCGTTTCGTGCAGACCACGGTGGCAGACCTGCTGTGTCGTAGGTACTGAGAGGCAGAATGAAACAAGAGGGTGACTCCGCGATCCCAAGGAGTCGTCCAAGTCAAAGAGAACCCTGTGGCCATCAAGCGTTCCCAGTCTTCGTGTCACTGGTCTCTCTCACATGCCTCAAGGCCCATGCATTTTTCTGGGTGTACCGGTAGTCCAGTCAACAGCTGGCAGTTGCCGATACCAGTCAGTCGAGAACCGCGCGCGCGCCTTCGGTAGATTTGGGTGAGAGGCGTTCAGTGTCACCGTGACATTGTCACGTCATACTTACTCGGATGTGTCTTACGGAAGAGAGACACCCACTCTGTCGCAAATAGAATTTCAAGATCAGGAAAAATAGGAGAAATGACCGGGGTGCAGGAGTTCTATATGCAGCGAAACGGGACGAGGTAGAACATGGAAAGGGCAGCCGAGGATAGACTCCACCAGAACGGAGTTTTTCAGAACTAGGTAGGCTGCTTGATCCTTCAATTCCGCTGAGAATATATATGCCAAAACTCATATTCGGCGTTATACCGATATTCGAACACAGTCACGAGAAAAAAGGTCTGCCTTAATTCTCACGAAACTAGTTACTGCAATCTCTTGGTTTCACAAGATCTTGACACGCAACCTGGGGTAAATCTACTTGGGATGCGGATCTGATGCCAAGTAGCATCTGATCTAAGAGCTGCGCCAGGGAACCAGGACTGAGCTTGAAGCTCTGAAGCTTTAAGCTAGGTCTAGATTGGAGTAGGAGAGGGCCGCAAAGTGTGGGAAAAGAGGAAAAGTGGGGCGTGGCTGTCGGTGTTATGTAACCGGTATCGAGGCTTGAAGAGAGGAAAAATGTGCCAGATCCTTACTCTAGTTTCTTGGCGTGGTATTACCTGTGGAAAAGCCTACTGGCTATGAATTTTGTCCAATGGGCCCAGGGAAAAATTGAAATGCTGTCAAGGCTACTGTGATTGATGGCGTAAATCTTTTATCCCTGTTTTGTACGTACGGAGGTCCCCGCGCCCCTGCACCACAAAGTAAAATTCCTCATCCTACCCAATTATCGCCAACACCCTCACTGTCGTAGTAATGCTATAACATCAACTGAAAAGGCTATATTTTATACTCACAATCAAATCGCAACCAGTCATCTTGCTTTAGTAACTACTATACGACAATTAGGACGTTGGCAATAATTGCGTAGAAAGAAGCATTTTACTTTGTGGTGCTGGGGCGCGGGGACCCCTGTACGTACAAAACAGGGATAAAAAATTACGCCATCAACCACAGTATTTCCGCGTGATCGATGTTCTTTCTGCAGGAACATACCAAATCAATGCATAAAAAAATCCGTGTTTCGAGCCTATGCATGTTTCAGACATTTGCAGTGTAAAGTCAATGCCCAATCGCGTGCAGCTGCGATAGATTCGAGATTCATCGATCGAAGCATTATCCCATCAGCTATCGGAGTTGTTGTAGTACCCCCAAAATTGTAATATTTTGACAGTTACCAGCTAGGAGATGTGATTTGCCCGGTCTTTTCTACCACTATTGGCGGCTAGAGCGGCAGCAGCGATAGTCTTCTAAGGGTTCGCCTTGGCTTCCATCAAGAGGCAGATCGCTCATGACAACCACCCAACTTCGGGTTCATTCCCGCTGGCATATCAGCCTTATTTCAATATATCGGTCAAAGCACGCATAAACAGGGATCTATTCGGTATACCGAGCGCACTGGGGTCTCTCGCAATTTATGTCGTTTCATTTATTGACTGAGGTGTAGCAAGGTACTCCGTACAGTGATCGATATGACTTTCGCCCATCGAGGAAGAGTTGGCGAGAGTATTAGGAGTCACATGTTTCTTACGGTTAAATGATGGTTAAACGGTATGGTACCATTCGGCGCCAGCTTCACCGCGACTTCGCTCCCTCATTCCTATGATTGAGATTGATCGACTAATATATAAATTCATGTGATTTTGCAAGGGATCCCTCGCGACTAGGTGTCAGTCTACATACCGACAGTAGGTAAGGAATCACGGAAATGCGGCTAGAAGATCACCGTAGGCTGGGGCTGATTGCATGGTGAACGGAAGAACCTCTCACCCTCTCCAGGACAAGACTCGAGATTCGCGACAAGTTGGCCAATTCTACCTCTTTCACGGAAGGGGATAGGCTTGAGTTGGTTTCAAGAATTTCATTCGGAGCGTGTCATTGCATGACATGAAAAATTGTACCGCCACATGTCCACGCTGGCCCCAGTCATTCCCGGGTTCGTGGTTCAATCCCAGTCGAACCCCCGAGCGGGCCCGGCGCCGGGATTATTCACCCCCACCCGGCAAACCTGAGCACTTGCATGCTTTTGTGTGTCACTTAATGCAATGAACTTTGCGGTGTGTTGCAGATTTTTGTTTGCTTTGCTCTCTGCTGATTTGCAGCGTCCCAGCTACGGTTCGCTTGCGCAATTCCAATACGCGCGTTGATGGTCGTTGAGTTGTGCATACGTAGTCAGCTACTGCGCAGCTAGCCGTTTCATAGCTCACAGCATTCGATAGGTTGTCAGCCACAGAGAAGAACGGCGCTTCCCCCTGATAGCAACACACGGGCCGCACCGCACCGATTTCTCCAGCGCTCGGTCTCCTGACTGGACCGCTAGTCCCGAGCAATGGCCAGGTGGATCCCTGAGTGTGACCAAGCTCGTGAAACAGGCGGGCGGTTGCAGAGCATGGATGACTGCTGCCATCTCAGCCAAAAGACCCGATGTTTACTGCCCGCTGTTCATCCCATCAATGTGCCGCGGGGATCCGCATCCGACGCGTCGGGTAAACAAGGCGAAGTAGCACGGGTGGAGGCCTTAGTCGCACGATGTTCTGTCCATGATCCAATGCTTGGCGTGGAGTTGTTCCCTTGGGCTGAGATGAGTTGCTGAAACGACTTGTGGGCCAGGTACTACTTGCGATGACATTCCCAACCATTGATTTCCATTCGTTTGCTCTTTCGTTAATGTCGCGACTTGTCACTCTGTACAGATATATTATCTAATGGGATCATCGTAAGGACGCAAGTTCTTTCATGTGATGGTCGTCGCCGTTCGTTCGCTGTAGCACCTTTGGGCCTTACCAGCATCCATCCTTTTCATGCATAATCGTCCAAGGGCTGGTCCCACCCACCATTTACTGCACACACACTCGCTTGGTGCTAGGATCCGATGAAAAGGGGTTTGAATCGATTCTGCGATTCTAGCCAGTGGCTAAAGCAAAATTTTATATTGGAGAAATATTCGGTTATACGCGCTCGACAACTCGTTACATACCAAGTCAGTCTTCTTCTGCTATGAATTCCGCAGGAGAAAGGAGGAGAACAAGAGTAAAAACGGCCAGCATCATTTCTATCTCGTCGTTGCGGCACTCTCTACTGTCTTAGCAGCTTTATTCCGAAGTCTTCTGGTGACAGGCTCAACAGCGCTGCCGCAAGAAACCGGATTCCTGACGACCGGGCCACTGTCATGTGTTGCGCCCATGTAGAGTAAAACTTGTTTTCCGAGGTGAGCCTATATCTCACAAGTTTTGGGGACGAGATGTCGCAGGAAGCTCGGCCAGGCGTATGACCCGCGTTAGTCTTTCAGGTGCCAAAAGGTGCGGATATGATTCTTTGGTCGGCTTAAAACTAACGATTTTTATAGCTCATAGCCCCGCATGTCGGACATGGACTGTTCTTGAATGGTTTCTGAGAAGCCCTTTTTAATCCATCATCAACAGAAGAAGTGATATCAGTCAAGGTGGGGACTCTGATTTGCAAGCTCACTGGCGCAAGGAGGATTCGCGCGCTCTTGACACGTACCTTGAGCCTGGCCGGCTCACTTCGAAGTCATGTCCCCGGTTGGGCAGGCCGAAAACGCTATCACACGACGAGAGGCTTCGGGCGACACTAACCATATCACCCCTCCGCTCATCGCTGCGATCAGCATCTCCTGTATCTTAGGGATCGCTCTTCTCTTTGCTGCGGTCGTATTCCTAGTTTGCGTCTGTCGGAATCGAAGGCGCCGCTTGCAACAAACCAGCGAATCCAGTGTGCGATTCTGGCCTGTTGGTGTAGGAGTTTGGGTTGAGCGGCAAGGGAGCGAGGCGCCTAACTGGGGTAAGAACCGTCGAAAGGATAGGCCTAATTGCCCACGGGAGTTCCCCTGGATAGGCAATTCCGGTAGAGAGAAACTTGAGGATTCCGGGAAGAGCCCGACATCGTTCAAATTCCGATGGCGTCGCGTGGATGATGAAACCAACGATGTCGAAGCAGGCCGTCGCCCTCATTCGGGCGCGTTCACGGATCGCACGCTCGGTTCCGCTCAACAAGCTGATGCGCTGGAACTAGCGCGCAATAGTTGGGCATCGCGCATGCCGAGCATCGCGAGTCTACGGCAGCGGTGGCGGAGGGCAGCTCTCGCCATTCGCAACCCGACCCCGACACCATCTCCATCGATAGCGGAATACACGGAGATTGTAGACGAAAAGCAAGACTTACCCCGCCCTGCTTCCGCGAAACATGCTAAACATCCATCTACGGAAAAAGTAATACCCAAGATTATTCCGTTCCCGCCGGCTAGGGTGGTAAGCGAACCCCATAGCGAAACATGTATTCGAATCAAGCGAGGCGGCTCGCCTGAGCGGGAGCAGAAGGAGCCTGGCGCTCAATCGAAGCGGTCCTCTTTATTGCGCAAAAGTTTTCTCAGCGCGAACACGGATAGTGCCGTCAGTAATGCTGCTACTAGGGGGTCAGTCGGATACTGAATTAATTCAAGTAATATATCTAAGTTCGCAATTGGTGTTTCGTGAACAGTCTGGACATGACATTGTATAATGCGTAGAGATCCATCCTGGCGGTATTCACTGCCATACACAACCGGGACTCATAGACAGCTGAGACGGATATCGACCTTATGTTCGAAATCCGTGTTCGACACTTTGAGATCGCATACCCGTAGGTCTTGCGTGATGACATGCCGCCGCCCTTACACACAAGGGAGCACTGGCGCTGCTTTATACGAGAAGCGCGGGGTGTCACCATCGTATGAGGCCTCACTGAGTCATCAGGACAGGTTTCATGACATTGGGCGAGGGTGTAGATGCACAGCTGGCGGGCGAGGTGTGACTTGGATATGCTGTATTTGCGCTGGCTTCGGTATTGATTTCGCTTCGGGTGCACACCAGTCACGGCTTATACGAGTTGAATCCGTGTATCACGATTCAATTCATATTCATTCAGGAGCTCTACAGTCTTGACCGGGTAGTTCATAAACTACAGTAGGTGATGATACATGATAGGCCCTAAGGCACAAGAATCTGGCCTGCCATAGCTCTATTCTCAAAAAAAATCAAGTTGATATCTCAAAGAGACGGAGATGGTGGCCCAAGCATGCGGCTCCTCAGCATACTGTGTGTCTGCGAGCGCCAGCTCTGTCCTCTCGAAATCAATCAAGATAAGACGGATACCACTTTGGAAGTCGAAGTATGGTTTCGGCAACTGGAGTGGTCTCGTGATTTCCAGCTTAGCTGGGGCTGGAAGTCCTATAGCGGTATGGGCCCCGATTTCGACTTCTTCGCTGAGAAAGAATTGCGGGTGCTTGTCTGTACATATTTTAGTACGGCACTGGTAAGATCATGGACTAGTATACACCTCGCAGGGGTATTAAATACTAGCGCAATACCGCGATACTGGGCATGAATGAGAGTCCTGCATGGAATAATACTAGGGGTCTCGCGCGCTACTACGAGCTGCGTTGCTACAGAAATCTACGGCCAATGAAAGCTGAAGCATCTGCCGTTTACGGTACTGTGTACACAGTAGCGCTTCTACCCTTGTTTGCCCTACAGTACCCAACGTCCCAATGAAGGCATGTTGTCACCATATAGCAATAGTATTTCCTTTCGAAATACCAAACTTTTCCACAATCTCGTGGTTCGCGTGATGAACAAGATCGATCCGGATCGGCTGAAAGGCAATTGCCAGGAAAGGCCATCGCTGCCGCCGAATAACTCTAAATAATCGACGTTATCATTGACGAGAAGCCAGCTTTCAGAGGTCTCGCTGCTCAAGGCGGTTCTGACCAATGCCCGCACATCTGCATTGTAATTGTCGATTCCAGTGACCTGGAGCTGCTATCCAATCTCCTGGTACGCGTTGTCGAAGCCCACAGTATCGCCGGCAGGAACCCAGAAGACGGAACATTCCAGGCGGTAGTCGCGAATGCGGTAAGAAGTTCCAAGTGCGACCTGCGTCCTCCCAACACCGCCGAGGCCCTCAATTGCTGCTCTGTGGCAGTCGTCTCTCTGCGATTGGGGGACAACTTTCGCCAGAAGGTCAGACAATATGGATTCACGGCCGAAAAAATCTTTGTTACGACTAAACGGCATCAGGAAACCACGCTCTTTCGCTGTTTTGCACCATTAGGATGTTTCGCACATGTTTAAAACCAGCATCGGCTCACCGGCGGAACGAGTTTGGGCATATTCCTTTGCAACTCTAGCCCCCTTCTCAACCAGCGTCTGCACAACCTGCTGGGGTCCTTTAGATGAAGCAGCCGGCAGAACGCTAACGAAGTGTCCGCCCTCGGCTTAAGCGATGAAGCCGGTACCACGGCAGGATTCACAGCTTACAGGATGGACAAGTTCCTCCTCTCTAATGCTTATGTGTTCGGGAAATTCAACATTCAGAGATGGGAATATTAGTGACTTCAATTCTCCGGCTTGCCAAGTGCCGCCCGGGAAACCTTCAGGCGAAGCAGCTTGCAGACTGTCGCCGGGGTGTTCGCTGTGGGTATGGACTTTGAGGCTAGTATTCGAGCAGCATTCCCACTGTACTTTGGATGTTGGTCCTTGATGTGTTTTTCGATGGCAGTCACATCCTCGAAGCACTCCGATTTGTGGTCCTCCAGACAACACCACATGATCGGTGTGTGACTTTCGCGAATCCACTCCTCCGAATGGTCCCCATCCATATGGGCTCTCCACTCCTCAAACCGAGCAAAGAGCTGAAGGGGCTCGACGCAATCTTCTGATATACACGCGTAAAGCCGCAGATCATCATCTACGTGGCGCCTGCGAATACAGTCAATATACATTCGGTAGAAAAAGATCAAACGGAAAGCTTCATAGATTTTACTACTTACTCCCACTATTCATGATTCTTATACTTGGCCCTGTCATACCTTTTAAAACAATATGGGCAAGGAGCATCACTGGCACCCTCTTTGACCTCGGGAGGTTTAGGGTATCGAATGTTACCGGGCATGCTGATGGATCTGACGGATTCATCTTGGAGGAAATATTTTTAATTCACCGCGTACAGCTTTTTCGCAAGCTTGGAGTATGATGTGCCTGGGCTTGTATCGGACTGCGCCACGGTAGGCTGTGTTAGATGGTATGGGGAGGGGATTGGCGTAGGATATGGGACAGGCGGTGCCATGTGTTCTTCAACCGGTTCCTTGGGTACAGATTTGGACGACTTTACTTTTTGGATATGATCAATGCTCGCAGTCTTTTCTTGGCTCGTGGCGTCACTTTCCTTCGTTTCATGACCCCTGGTATAGAGAATCCCGAAGTACCGAAACGAGACGGAGCTGGCCAGTTGTTCGCAAAGGGAAAGTGCCGTGCCACAATGACCTTCTTCCAGTGGGCGTTCAAATAGCTGGTGCCGAAGATTTTGGTAAATCATCTCCTCGAACACACCGTCATTCTTCTGCTTAATGAAAGCGCTAATGCGCTGGGTCAGGGTACTGGCAGATGACTGCTGGATAGCGAAGCCGAGTTGTAGCAGAGAATCAACCCCAGACTCCAATGCCTTGAGCGACTCGACTAGCGCAGAGGAGAAGCTTCCATCGGGTGCTTGGCCCATTTGATTGATGATGGAGTTCGAAGACTCGTTTTCATCATTGATATCTAGATTACTTTCGAGATGCTCGACTGCACGAAAAAGCGTGAGAGCTGAACCCGACAACATCAAGACCATTGTGGAAAAGACCTACTTCGCAGTAATTTTCTCTGTAGGAGCTGTAATATATGCAAGACTAGACTACGGAGTGACTCGCTGTACACCAAACTCGCATCCAACGAAAGCTTGGGGTCTGCATACACGTTCAGATCGGCCGCCCATTGCTCGAACTGTTGGTGCAAAACCTCGATTACGACAAAGCTTCGAAGGTCTTGAATTTGAGTTATACGAAGGAAGCTTTCGTCGCATTTTTGCGCAAGACCATAGATCTCCATATTTGATGCCTCCGAGGACAACTATGAGCGGAAGACAGATTTGTCAGCACGAAGCGGTCGATTAACTTGATTATTACAGTTTAGAGCAGGTAATTTGCTAGAATTTGACTAGAAGCAGTGTAGTTTAGCTACAGCCGAGCTATTAGGTTTTTTTTTGCTGGGCTGAATATGAGACAATGGAACTTAAGAATCCGCCCATGGTGCATTGAGTTGTTGGCCTATTGACCTTTCTTACCACACATAGATATATGGCTACCCCGCACTGAAATTTTAGCTCTGAGTGGTGCATAGATCTACAGCACGGTGGGCGCCGATGCAGGAAATCCTGAGAGGGCAGTGGCCGTGAAAATTTCGACGTTCACACACGACGGAAGTACGGCAAGAATGATGACAGCCTCTTCCGACTTGGATGGAGTCGATCTCGTTCGAAGCCCCGCCAATCCGGCAGCCGCTCACTAGTTCCCAAACCACGCGAGCGGTAGTATCCGAACCTAAGTTCTTCAGCTAGTCTATTAAAAAACCCGTCTGCATGTGGAGTATATCTTCCCACGGCCGTCCTCCGTCCGCCTTCTTTCAGGCTCACATCTGCCAGTGTGTCACGGAATACGGCAGCGAGGATATACAAGCTTGGTGATTGGCAGGAGCAATCATCATGAGTCGTATTAATGAGATTCCGCAATGGCAACTCTTGGCTCAGGTATGCTCCCTTTTCGAATACGATCTTGCCTGGACAGCGCGTAGCCAAGATCATAACCATGCAACCTTCATCGCCGAGCATGCAGATTTGCTCAAGGTCTACCTTCGGAGCCTCAAGATAATACCTGCAAATCAAGATCTTCCAATGGGCGGATACGATGAGTTCATAAGTAAGATAAGCTCGTTGTTTCGAACTTGGAGGTGCTATTACAGGACAAAATCAAGCACACGGGGTCAAAGCAGGCGTTACCGGTGGACGAGGTAGGTCTGTCCAAACTAATTCTGGGACAACTCAATGAATCTTGAGTGTGACTTTAATCGTCTTGCTAGGCTGCAGATAAGGATTATGCCACAGATTTAATTGAACGGTTCCCCAAGCTAGTGGCGCTTGATAGACTATTTCAAAGTAGCAACCAAACGTTATCCGTGTCGGATTTCAGTCAGTACGTCCACTTAGAGCAAGATCTCAGATGGTTTAAAGCAGCACGCTACGAAGCCATGAGATTCAATGAGGCTGTAAACAGCTTGGTCAATATACCAGCACCAAGACTACGAGTATACAAATCCGCTCGGGCTCAACCACGGAGCCGAATGAGCAGCTCTCTCCGGGACCATTCACGACGTATATTTCAGTCCCTAGCCGCTCATATGCAGCGCTGTCAATCGACAGATTCCAAGCACAGTGCTCGATTTCAGCTCACGCATCTCGAAGACCAGGATGAGTCAGTACCGAATCCCGAACTTTCAATGTTGTTGGCTCCGTGCCAGGATCGAGACGTGTGGCATCAAACCCGATGTAGCGTACCGTCCAGCGTCCCTGAAAAGTACTCTATATATACCCTCCTTAGCTTACGTTTGGACCACGCTGATACCAGAAGTAGGGACGGGGATGACGGGGAAAAGGGCCATCCCATAGATATTCTTTGCAGCAGTACCAGCATAGCATACCGAAATGGTCAAATATTTAGAATCCAGCTTGTAGATGACGAGCCTTGGAATGTGTCCGATGTCGACTCCAAGCTGGAGCACCATAATGTGGCCCCCACGGTCTCATTACGCGATCTTTTGGACTGGGGTATACTCAAGAACCGGTACAAGATCTACCCCAACGAAAAGAAGATCCTGGCTTACACCCTTGCCCATGCACTCTTGAAATTTCATGATAATAACCGGGTGCAGAGACTTTGGACTCTTGAGAACATCTTCTTCCTGTACTCCGCTAAGAACGACAAGCTCTACAGTATCTATCAACCATACGTAGATTTTGCAGTAGCCACGGAAGCACAGCCACCGGAAACTTTGGACGAATTGCATCGTCATCCTCTAATCCTTTCATTCGCTATATTCCTGCTAGAACTTGAGACTGGAGAGTGGGTACGACCGAATAAATTCAACCAGGATGGAAAACCCAGCCTCTGGTTAACGGTGAGAGATTACTGCCATAACTGGAGCAAACACCAGTTCAGCCCTGGGTACGGAAACGCGCTAGAGGCTTGCGTGAACTTTGAAAAATACTACAAGGAAGAAATGAAACAGGATTCCAAGACAGCGATCTCGCAAGCGATTCTCAAGTATGTTGTACACCAGCTAGAAAGTGAGGTAGATTTTTCCCAGCGGAAGAATTGGGGAAAGCGCGATCTTGACCTCAAATCAGGCACCACAGTGGCATTGCAGACACGGGAAACAGAGGCTCAGGTTCCTACACAGATTGCTCCCATTATCCCAGCCCAGCCTGCTGTACAACGTAACACGAGTGAGATTCACAAGCCACCCAGACAACAAAGACTGAGAGGTGATGCCACCCTTCGGCCTAGCCGGGCTGTTTCTTGGGAATACTGGGTCTGTGCTATCGCAACCCAAAACTATTTCGAAGTTGAAACCTGTCAACTGTACGCTTGATGATGGAGCAATTTCACGACCGGGAAGAGTCACTCACGCAACAGATAGCATGAGTACTTCAGCTAGAAACCAGAAAACAAATCAATGACGCGCGGTCACCTGTTCTAGGTACTTATCTCCGTCCCACCCTAAATCCAATTTCCGAGTAGCTAAGGCATGCCAAGTCGATGAAGGAAACGTAGAGTGTGTGTTTGGATGCGCACGTCTCCTTAGTATATCGGAAGCAAAGTAAGATTCCGAGATCGCTGCAATCATGGGTTTCAAATGTCTAATTAATCTGCAGAGGCTCCATCGCTTCAGAGACGTTTCGATTCCTGAATGACACGGTTCAGCAGCATTGGCAGCCGTGGCATGCGAATAAGGAAACAAAGACTGCTATTCTTGATAGCGGATTCGACCACTCACATGCTGATTTCCAACAAGCAAGAACAAAAAAATTCTCCGGCCCAGATGGCTGTGTCCCATGTCCAGCGAAGAATGAAACAAAGCAAATAAGGCGCATCGCAGAACTTCTGCTCCGATCGTGATCGTGACGACGTCACTGATGTTGACGGCCATGGGACCCAGGTTGCGGGTATTGTCTTGCGGCTCGCACCCCATGCTCGTCTTTACATCGCCCGGATCTGCGCGGGGGATGCGAATCGTGGATTATCAGCACACCCGAGAAAGCCTGTGAAGAGACATGAAAGTCATACACCACAACCAAAAGCTGTACAAGAGGTAACCAAAAAAAATCCCCTCCATTAAAAACACGCATTCTTCTGAAGTATATGCCCATGGAGAGGAGTACATTCACTCCTCTAACAAGTAACGTCATACAGGCAATTGAATGGGCCCTGAAGAACGATGTTGACATCATCAACTTATCCCTTGGCTTTTCGAAATACGCAAAAAGTGAGATATCGGGCGTCCGGGAGGCTCTGCAAGACGCGCAGAGAAGCAATGTCGTCGTCTTCGCAGCTACTTCTAATGAAGGACTGCACGGTAGGGTGGCGTGACCAGCATGTGACCGGCAATACGCCATTGGCGTGCATTCATGTGGTGATGGTGGCAGGACGCCTTCGAAATTCAGCACTGACATATCTAGCAATGGAGAGAATTTCATGGTGGTAGGCGAGGACATCCTGTCTCAGTGGCCGACGAGCAAGGGGGGCGGGTTCCGCGCCGCAACGGGTAGTTCATTCGCGACGCCCGTGGCCAGCGCCATCGGAGCGCTTATACTGCAGTACATATGGCAGAAGGGATGCGAGAAATACCGCCAAAAAGTTGCTGCCCGTGTGCACCTAATGGACGTCCGCACCAATGCCGGCATGGCCAAGGTGCTAAAGAATATCGCCACTCCCACTGACGACGGCTTCTACTCTATCAACCCCAACCTTTTCTGGAAAGACCTCCTCTCCGACCGCGACGCGATGGATCATGCATGGAATAAGATTGAAGCGTCTCTAATCAATTGAATATAAAGGTAGTTGAACAAGCCATAGAACTGGAATTTCATGTCATGTCCTAGAGTATCCAATCCAAGTCGGGCCAAAGATTTCTATAGATCATGTGTTGAGGGTGCTTTAGGTCTTGTTGAAATTCACTGCTGGGAAGATGAAGTTCTGCAAATGGCCCTGCCCTACCGGTACTAGGCGGCTGGCCTGCAATTATCTAGTGGTGGTGCATAGGGCACATCACAACATCGTGGTTTGCATATCAGCTACTCGTCGTCCTCGACGGCAACCGTCACAAAACCTCCCACCGTAGCATCATTGTCCTCGAACCACTCAAACTTCGGGATCTCTACTATATCGTCATCGTTGGCACTCACGACGCCATCATGGCCAAAGAGCGCCGACTCCGTGACATCACCGCGGTCGACAAGCCGACCGCGCACCTTCGAATAAAAGAACTCCCACACACGGTAGGCAAAACCACACTCTTCGTGGACCTCGTACCCTGCCTCGGTCGCGGCATTACGGCTGTGATCCAAGTTCATTTCGCTCTTGCAGAGACCACCAGGAACCGCAATGTTGGCATTGGCACCGATGTTATAGCCCACCGAGCGCGCTTCCTTGACTGCGAGCTGGCTCGCGGTGGCTGTCCCTACTACAATGTAGAGGGGCCTTCCGAAGAGTCCTTGCCTGGCATACCTCTAAACTTTCTCGTTATGGAGCGCGGCCTTCATGTACGCGTCGCTGGGGATGAGAACAGTGGCATTGACGTTGAGTGCGTCAACGGCGAAAGCAGCGTCGTAGTGGCGACTGGCTCCGGCGGAGCTACCGAGCTTGATGCCGGAAAGGGGATGGAGGCCGCAGCCTTTAACATGAAGCTGTCGGCATTGCTGAGTTCCGCTTGTACGCAGCGCCGGACCGCTGGGGAGACGTTGCGCCGGTCACTCTCTGGGATGGGCGGGATATCGTGTAGGTTGAGCGACGATTCCAGGTTTGCTGGGTCCTTGAGGATACTACCTAGCCGCATAATGGACCTAGGCGTCTCGGCGTAGCGCGGCACCAGCCAGAGCATGGGCCCCACTAGCTCTTCGGGGACTTGTCCCATTTTTGGAGGAGGTGACGGGATGGTCGGCCCGTCTGGTGGACCGGTGGGATTGTGTCCAAAATCCGTTTACTGGCAATGAATGATACGGTACTGCGCTGTTCAAAAAGAGAAGAGCTGAATAACGTTTAAGACTAGGTCTTCAAGTATTTTCAAACACGATACAGTTTTGACCTCCTGTGTCTACTCTGAGAAGATGGGCTGTACTATGGATGCAGGCATAAGAAGTGTGACGGTACCCTCGCACCCTCAGTCGGGCGTCGCCCAAAGCGGCTTGGGTTGCGCATCTGAACCAGAAGCCAATCAGTACTGATGATTTCTCAATAACGGAGTGGAAGAATGTCGTGCCCTTGACCTCCTGGATCCTCACAATACATGACCGGGGAAACCGGATCTGCAGTATTCGTAGAGAATACTGTGTATCAAGCGATGAACTGGCCTAGGAGGCACTTATTGATGTAAGCAATTACTGTATGTAAACTGTCATACTGTGGTTTTTGCCAGGTCTGTCCATGTGTCCGGTGTTGTGTAAAGTCAGAGGTCAAAATCAGGTCGCATTTGGCCTTTTCTTTCCAAATTTCCCGATTTTAAGGCTAAACAATTGCCAGAACGCCCCGATTAGGAATATCCAAGTATACAATTTAAGATTAATTTAAGTTACTTGAATTACAACATAGTTAAATCATAGGAAGTTTGAATAAAGCTAACAAAAGTTGCAACCGATTGAACTCGGCGCAATTAGCCTTGAAAACGGGCATTTTGGTGAGTAAGGGTCAAATGCGACTTAATTTTGACCCCTCACTAAGTCAGTTCCCCCACATTCAGCCCCGCCATTCCACAGCCCTGAATCGCTCCTGGCACCCCCACAAAATACGTCCAGAAATTTCGCCTTAGAAGGGGGCACGTGGTGAGACTTTCCCA
>JAOYMO020455989.1:0-17376 GCA_025802455.2 Iodosphaeria phyllophila | reverse complement strand
ATGACCTACAAGAATGTCAAAAACAACAATACGCTTTTTGTCAGTGTCTATATGACGCCCCGCGAACGAGTTGTCACGTTATCCGCCCCCCCTGACGTCAGATTTTGCGCGGTTTTTCTCTTGACTTTACCCCTCTGTTCAAGGCTTAAGGTTGGAGAAAGAGGGGCAGATGTGCAGATTTGCATTTGGCAATTTGGAACTGCATAGTGTATGTGTTGGGCATTTTTCTCCACATACCGGTCAAACCGGTGTGACTCACCCTGTCGACGATCTGTCGAAATTTCACACCTCCAGCAAACTTCTAAGTTTTATGTAAAGGCGCTTACTAACACCTCCTGCTGATTTGGGAACGAAAAATGGTTCGGGTCCGTTTGTGACGCGGTGGAGGTATTCCGCTAAGAAGACTCGGTGTATAATTACCCGAGTTACTTTAACTAATGACTCCGCAACGCCCGTGGATTCGATATCAACGCCTCAGCAGGAAACTTCCCAGTCTAGTGTTCTGGGCGCCATCGTTCCAACTCAAAGGTGAATCGTTCTAGCATACTAACTTCCAAAAGGAATCAAGTTCGTCTGCTCATGGCATGGGTCAGACTAACGAGAAATTACTGGTAAAGCTTCCAGCACGACTGTGAACCTCGGTATAGTGCAATACCATCAGTTAACCTAACACATTTCTACGGAATTTAGCTTTGTAAATAGCTTCTACTTTCCCAAACGTACCGAATCGTGTGCCTTACATGCCTCTGGGTTTGTTAATGAAAGAAGTCTAACTTAGAGCTATGAAAGTCAGTTAAACTACCGGCGTATGCTTGGACACACGCATGTTGACTCAAAGCTCTTACCTTCGGCTTTGGTTTCGATGAAGAGCTGGTTGGGGTCCTCATCAACTGAGACATCATAGACTAGGTATCACCGTGATCTCCTAAGATAGTTAAAAGAAGGCTCGATTAATACTATAGGTACTGTATGAATGGAACGCTTGTGAATCCAAGCAGTCAATACCTCCTAGTCACAGCACTACCTCCGTACCGGTATGTTAAATCTCAGATCAACGCCATTTCGGTGTTAAAACGGAGATAAAGCTCCGCTTAGCGCCTGAGTTGGTGCACTGCTCGATTGAAGCGATTTGACTCGCAGGCGGAATCACCGTAGAGACTCTATCGACAATACACAGTAGTGGGGTGGACTTTTTTTTTAATTTCAACGATCTTGAATCCCAGCTACATATCCGTCACTCGCCATCATAATTTCAACTACAGAGACAACACTCAACCCAAGAGCAGTATGTCTCTACAACACAATGACGGCAATCGACGACGGGTTTGAAGCCCTTTTGGAGCCCTTCTACCACGGGAAGAGGTTGACAGATCCGATATCAACCGTCAAAGACAAGTTCCAGTTATTGCCGGCTTTCCTCAAAGTCAAGGGTCTCGTAAAACAGTAAGCTCTTTATTCTGGTTCCTCGCCCTCTAGCAACGAATGACTCACCATGCGCACAGGCACATTGACTCCTACAATTATTTCGTGGACCACGAAATCAAGGAAATTCTCAAAGCAAATCGCGTAATCAAAAGTGATGTTAACAGCGCCTTCTTTGTCGAGTTTCTCGACATTAAAGTTGAGCGGCCAGACCGCGTTAACTACAATGTGGAAGATCGCGATGCTATGCATGTCACGCCCCACGAATGTCGCCTTCGGGATATGACATACTCATCCAAGGTTCTCGTCGACATAGCATATCCTAGAGATAAGGTCAAGGTAGTGCGCCGAAATGTGGAGATATGCCGGATTCCCGTGATGCTCCGGAGCAACAAATGTTATCTTCATGGCGCCAATAATGCTCGCATGGAAGTTATGAACGAGTGCCCGCTGGATCCCGGAGGATATTTTATTGTCAATGGCACAGAAAAGGTCATTCTCGTCCAGGAGCAGCTGAGTAAGAACCGTATCATCGTCGAGGCCGATGATAAGAACAGCGCCATCCAGGCATCGGTTACAAGCTCAACGCACGAGCGTAAATCCAAAACCTATGTTGTCTTGAATAAGAAGGACCGAATCGTGCTCGTCCACAATGTTCTAGTGGAACACATACCCATCGTGATCGTCCTTAAAGCACTGGGTAGCATGACAGACTTCGAGATAATGCAGATGGTTGCTGGTGAGGATGGGAAATTCCAGGACGACTTTTCTGCCAACTTCGAGGATGCGTCAAGCGTCGGTATCAGCACTCAGCACCAAGCTTTGGAGTACATTGGATCGCGCGTCAAGATGGGTGGAAGGGGGAAACCGATGGGTCCAGGGCCACAATCACGCCGGAGCAACGTGGAAGAAGGCATGGATGCTCTGGCTAACATTATAGTCTGCCATATACCCGTGGAAGGACTGGATTTCTTTCCCAAATGTCTCTACCTGGCGTTGATGACCCGGCGCGTTCTCCAAGCTCACCGAAATCCGAAGCTGGTAGACGACCGAGATTTTGTGGGCAACAAACGGCTGGAGCTCGCGGGTCAATTATTATCACTGCTCTTTGAAGATTTATTCAAGAAGTATCTGGTGGATCTAAAGTTCGCCTTGGACAACACATTGAAGAAGACCAACCGCGCTACCAACTTTGACCCCTTACAACAGATAGGAACGCAGGGGCGCTTCATCACCGATGGCATGAATCGAGCCATCCAGACAGGAAATTGGAGCGTCAAACGTTTTAAGATGGACAAGGCTGGAGTAACGCACGTCTTGAGCCGACTCAGTTACATTGCGGCCTTGGGCATGATGACTCGCATCAGCAGCCAGTTTGAAAAAACTCGCAAAGTCAGTGGGCCCCGTGCACTGCAACCATCGCAATGGGGCATGCTTTGTACATCAGATACACCAGAAGGTGAAGCTTGTGGTCTTGTCAAGAATTTGGCTTTGATGACACATATCACCACCAACGTCGATGAAGAACCTGTCCTGAAAGCTGTCTCCGGCATCGAGGCTGGAGTCGAAGCCATTAATTGTTTCACGGGCGCTGAAATGCATCGCTCCGGTGCCTACATCATCCATATGAACGGAACTCCGATTGCTTACACACGCTCCCCTAAGCGATTTGCTAGTCAGTTTAGAACGATGCGAAGACGAGGGTGGGTTTCACCGTTCGTGAGCATCAATGTCAATAATCACTCGGCAGCCGTCCACGTCGCAACCGATGAAGGGAGGATCTGTCGACCCTATATCATTGTCAAGGACGGCAAGGCTAAGATTGAAGAAAGCCACTTACGAATGCTCCAGCTGGGTAAAGCGACGTTCGATGATTTCCTGGCGCAGGGAGTTGTGGAGTATCTGGACGTCAATGAGGAGAACGATACTCTGGTGGCTTTGCGTGAGAGCGATATCACCAAAGCACACACTCATGTTGAGATTGAGCCATTTACGATCCTCGGAGCCGTCGCTGGTCTCATTCCATTCCCACACCACAACCAATCTCCCCGAAATACCTATCAGTGTGCTATGGGTAAGCAAGCCATAGGAGCTATCGCTTACAACCAGTTCAACCGGATTGACACACTACTTTACACATTGGTGTACCCTCAACGTCCTATGGTCATCACGAAGACCATCGAGTTGACCCATTATGATAAGCTTCCCGCGGGGCAAAACGCAACCGTGGTGGTCATGTCATTCTCCGGCTACGACATCGAAGACGCCCTGGTATTGAACAAAGCATCATGTGACCGTGGTTTTGGCAGATGTCAGGTTTTCAGAAAATATACCGCCGAGCTCCAAAAGTACGCCAACGGCTCACGCGATCGTGTTGGCGAGAGGGACATGAACTTGACCGGATCTGGCGGGAAACACGCTGCGTTATCAACAGATGGTCTTGCTGAAGTTGGCCAGAAAATCACCAATGGATCGGTCATGATCAAGAAGGAATCGCCCCTAGATACCACATCCACTGGGATCGGGACTCAGAGAAGATCAGACGAGTACCGCGATACGCCGCTGACATATCGCATTAGCGATCCAGCATACATCGACAAAGTCATGCTTACACAGACAGACAGGGAAACTCACCTGTTCAAGATCCAAACGAGGCAAACCCGCAGACCCGAACTGGGCGACAAATTCTCATCCCGCCACGGCCAAAAGGGCGTCGTGGGCATCATTGTAGACCAAGAAGATCTCCCCTTCTCCGACTCTGGCGTCGTTCCGGATATCATCATGAACCCTCATGGTTTTCCCTCCCGCATGACTGTCGGCAAACTCCTCGAGTGTCTCACCGGCAAGGCTTCCATCGTCAGGGGTCGTAGGGACTACGGCTACGGCGACGCCTTCCGCTCCCATCCGCTCGAGGAGATGAGCGCGGCCCTCGTCGAAGCGGGCTTTTCATGGGAAGGCAAAGACTACTTTACGTCTGGCATCACAGGCGAGCCTCTCCAAGCTTACATTTTCAACGGCCCGATCTACTACCAGCGCCTCAAGCATATGGTGCAGGATAAGATGCACTCGCGCTCGCGCGGCCCACGCGCCGTGCTCACACGGCAGCCAACGGAAGGTCGGTCACGAGAGGGAGGTCTGCGTCTCGGAGAGATGGAACGTGACTGCCTCGTCGCATACGGAGCATCCCAATTACTGCTAGAGCGGTTGATGATCAGTTCCGACGGCACTGAAGTGTTCATCTGCCAGCGCTGCGGCCTGTTCGGGTGGAAAGGCTACTGCGGCTCGTGTCGGACGAGCAGCGAGGTGGCGAAGATGACGATGCCGTACGCGGCGAAGCTGCTCGTGCAGGAGCTGATCAGTATGAACGTGGGCGTGCGTCTACAGTTGGAAGACGAGTTTCCGCATCCTCGGTAGTGAGATGGCGCTTGGGAAGTCAAGGAGGACACGACCTATCGGAGTACTGCAGATCGGGGCGTTGCTGGGCATAGTTTACGGCTTGCTTGTGGGATGGATGGATGGATGCATGCATGCATGCATTTACAAGGTTGATTTGCTTCGATCTGGAGACGGTGGACCAGGGGAAAAGAAAGGCGAGGGAGAACTTGCGTATAGATGTTAAGGCAGTCTGAGGCTTCATCGTGGGTGGCTGGGGTATATGAAGGCGAGAGAGAGAGCTGGAGAGAGCTTTCTAAGAGTTCGTCCCCAGGTGCTTTAGGGAGATGGGATTTGTTGTTGTATGAGAAGCGGGCACGAGCTGAACTTGATAGGGTGCTAGTTGATTGGAGAAATGGATCGAGAATCAAGCTTTATGACGGAGGGCTTGATTTTCACTGATTTTTCGTTCCTGCCTTCTATATGACTTTTGCCCGTTTATCGCGACGAACTAAGATAGGAAAGGCTATACAACCACTACAAATCGCAGGAAGAGTGGAAGGAAGTCTTATTCGCTCGCTGAAATGAAGTGATAGGAGACCAGATATCAACCAAGGACACTGTCTGTTGTCTCGCGTCCAGCCTTCTCTGTACAGGCCTCCTCTATCATACAGATACATGTATGTATCCTTTCCTCATCGGCACCCAAAGGCAGCAAGACATGAAATCTTATCGTTATTCCCATTCCCATTCCCATTCCCATCCGTACTCCTCACGACCTTCCCTTCCTCTCCTGCCTCATGTGTTGCCTCATGGCCTGCACCAACGCCCCCTGCGGCTCTCTTCCCTTCATCCCCCCCAACAGCCAATCGGTCAAATGCACCACCTTGGCACCAACGCCCTTCCCCCATGCCCCGCTCTGCTCCACATGCTCAATCGTATGACTGATCACTCTTCCCTGCCCATCAAACTCAAAGATGAACAAGCCGGTAAACTCATCATCGGGGCCGATCTTGCGATCCCCCCACTCCGGCAAACTCACTTTAAAGCCGGCCTTGCCCTCCTTTTCCTTCTCCTTGGACTTGGTGCGCCACTTGACGACGAGCTGTTCGGGGAAGGCGCCGGCGCGCTGGGGAGAGAAGTGTAAAGGCTCGGAGGTCATGCGGGCGGACAGGATGTCGAGTTTGAGGTTACCGATAATGGGCATGCGGTTCCAGGCGATCGGGGAGGTCCAGAGCGCGGCGATGTAGGCGACGCGGCCGGAGACGACGGGGAGGAACGGGTGCGTCGACGGGAAGAGGTGCAGGGATATCGTGGGCGAGAGTATGTCGGACGGGAGAGGGGATTGGAGGAGCGTGGGGAGGCGGTCTTGGAGGATACGGAGGGCTGAGGTTTTTTTAGGTTTTGTTTGTGTTAGCTGGATTGCGCATTCATTATGCTCGTCATTGGTTTGTTTACTTAGCAAGGGAAGATGGAAGGGAAGGTGGAAGGGAAGGTGGAAGAGGGAGGGCGATTTTACTCTTGCCTAGCTTGACTTTGCGCTCGTTATCGGGGCTTTTCGGGTCGAGGCCTACGGGCATCTCCCCGAACCGCGGAGGGAAGGATCGGAAACATATTGGTGGTGAGAGCGGCGGTGGGTAGTTGCCGACCGAGACCGGCACCGTGCTAAGGGATTTGTTGCTCTGTCTCTGTGGCGGATGCGCCGGGGCTGGGTATGGCTTCGACACCGAGGAGGAGGTGGTGGTGGTAGTGGTTGAAGTGGCCGAAGCAGTGACACTCCCGTTTATCAAAAGTGCTGAGGATGAGACGGACCGCGGCCTCAGTGGACGCGGGAGCGGATAGAGACGTGATACGAGCGACCGGAGTGGCAGCGACATCTGGTCTGGACAAAGAAGATGAAAACCTGGTTGACAGAGCAATTGGCTAGATGCGCAGTATATTCATCTGTCAGGGCGCAATGCGGGTCGGAGATTCATGGTGCTGCGCACAATCGTGGCGGCATGTCATGTCATAGTCTCTAGTCATAGGGGAAAGGCTCGCATGGGTGCTACGAGTAGTGACGATGGTGTTAGGGAGGATTGGAAGCTGAGAGTATGTCACTGTCTATCATGGGGGAAAACTTGGCTTCGTGGTGGCATTTTGGGTTTTGGGCAGGTCACGGCGAGCGGTGAAGTTGTATTACATGTGGGTCGTGACTGACCATTTAACCCCAATTCATGGGGTCCGATTGTACATTTTCTCTGGCCTTATAGACAATCCTTCTTCCATCATCAACACAAAGTTCCACTTTATTTGAAGCTTGAAAGAGCATAGTCTTGACTGGGCAGACCGTTGAAATTCACGAACATCTTGCTCCCCTGAACAAAATTAAAAAATTGCGATACCGGTACGGTGGGGCGGGGTCTCGAATACTGGCACGGGTTCTCACATGCCTTATCACCCGATGATAAGCGGGATGTCCCGGATCCATATCTGATCCTAGGGGGAACGATAAGGCGTGATGAGTGACGACATCTTCTGTTGGTCATGTGCTCCCAAATAGATCCAGGACTCAGAAGTAGTCTTTGTCCGCTGGCAAAGGAAAACAAGTGGAAAAACAGGCTGCAAGTTCTTAGATAAGTGGCCACACAGCGGACAGGCAACAATGAGTAATGGGCTGGCAGCATGAAAAGCAGTCCATTGACCCCTTGCTCCAGTTTCCAGGCTACTCGAGGCGTGACAAGTTACGAGTATGACACCTGTTAGATCACCCCCGTGCTTCACCAAGTCCTTCGAATTCACTCTCATAGATAAGGTTTTCTGATCTGAACACCACCATAATCTATTATGTGAAAATTTGAACTCTATCGTGCAACAAGTCACAACATCCAAAGATCAAGAACTCGGGCGTGGGAAACTCCAGAACCGTGTGACCCGGATTGGACCGCTGATCTGGGCACTGCAGGCAAGGCAAGCAAACCTGCTCTAATTGGACGGCCAGGTGATTTACCCTTCTCAGGGCGCCACCCCCGTGGTGTGCATTTTTGGCTCCATTCGGCCTCCGACCGTACTGTGCCACGCTGGAGCTCTGCCTCTCTCTCTCTCCCAGTACGCCGTAATTGCTGCTACTGCTGCTCCTCCATCTGCAAGTCTGCATTTGCATTGCCCATGCAAATCGGTTGCCTGCTGCACTGCTGCACCTCAACAACACGACAACACCTCATCCGACCTGACCTCGCTACTCCAACGACACAGCTTTCTCGGATTTTGACTGCTCATCCATCGCCGCCCACCACCGTTGTCAACCACCGACAGCGTGCGATCGCATCATTTGCACATTTACCGCCTGTCTGCTTTTAGTGCCCAAAGCACTGAAGAAACCCCGTCACCGCCCCTCCTCTTACTCGCCTTGCCCAAACACAAACAAGCCCAGAATAGCCAGATCGAGGTCATCGTCTAGTCTATTGATCCCCCGCCACGGTCTCTCTCCGGTTTCCAGCTTTATTCTCGCGAACCCACAGCCATCATGAATCCCGAGTAGTAGGATCACCATCGCTTTTCTTCTTCCTCCTCCCTGGAACTGTGCTCATTGCTTTTGCTGTTTACTCGTGCGCTTGCTGACAACTGCTTTCCTAGAGTTGTCTCCCGTTTGTTCTTCTACCCCTCCGCTGCCGCAACGGTTCAACGGCCCGCGCCCTAAGACGAAAGCGATGACACTACATCCTGAAGGATCCCCAATCTTTCCGTGTTTGCACTGGCCATCTTGTACTAAGTCCGGATTAGATACGACTACCTGTTCAAGCTGTTGCTTATCGGCGACTCGGGTGTCGGAAAGTCCTGTCTTTTGCTGCGTTTCGCGGATGACACGTACACCGAGTCCTACATTTCCACCATTGGCGTCGACTTCGTGAGTCACACATCACACCCTATACTCCACGCCAACTTGCATTTGTGTTCTGATACTGACCGAAATGAAGAAAATCCGGACTATTGACCTGGACACGAAAACCGTGAAGCTCCAAATTGTAAGCTTCTCTCCCCTTTGCAGCTAGGGTTAAGGTTCAGCTTAGATCGAGGGGAGCTAAGTACTAACGGCTGGAACTACCACAATAGTGGGACACGGCGGGCCAAGAGCGATTCCGCACCATCACTTCGTCGTACTATCGCGGGGCCCATGGAATTTGCGTCGTCTACGATGTCACGGATATGGACAGCTTCAATAACGTGAAGCAATGGCTACAGGAGATCGACCGCTACGCCACAGAGGGCGTCAACAAGTTGTTGGTGGGCAACAAGAGTGATATCTCGGATAAGAAGGTTGTCGAGTATACAGTAGCCAAGGTGCGCTCCATTCCAAAGATATCCAGGATATTTCCGATATTTCGAATTCTTGCGTATCCCCCATATGATCGGATCACGTGACATTACTGACATCATGTTTCCAAATCATGTAGGAATTCGCTGACAGCCTGGGTATCCCCTTCCTGGAGACCTCAGCTAAGAATGCCTCCAACGTCGAGCAGGCTTTCCTGACCATGGCGCGCCAAATCAAGGAGCGCATGGGGTCACAGGCGACCACTAACACGAAGCCCGGTGTCCAGGTTGGACCCGGCCACAGTGTGTCCTCCGGCAACGACCGCGGCTGCTGCTAAGCAGTGTCCCCGCTCTTTTTTTCACGACTTGCGTATGCCGGTTTTTCTTCCTTTTCGAAATGGACCTGTATCCAGCTTTCTTAGGCGCATCCTGGCAAAGACGGACATCATGCGATGATTTTTTTTTTGATAGGCTGGCATAATCGGGACGTGGGGCGGATATGATATGATATGATGTTCTTGCGCGCAAGTGGGGTCCAAACAAGGCCAGCCGACTCTCTTCGGGGAAAGAGGGGGGTTTCTCGAACCCAAGTCTGCATTTCTCTCATCGACTACCATGACAATTCTTTACCACGGGTGATTCTGGCTTCCTTTCGCCCTCGCTCAGTCTCGATAAGATATGTCCGGTGCAACGTGATAACGATGTGATGAGCCAAGCAGGTGTCAAGTTGATCTTGAGCAAAGCTAATCCCGAGACGAACAAGGCCTGGGGCGACATAACATGGAAGTCCTTTTCTACCCTTTTCTCGTGCTACCGCCCCGTGACGATGATAAACGGATCCTGGTTGCACGACACTCATGAGGCTTAGACTTGGGTTCTTTGCATATGGAGAAATGAGGTTTATCACACTGCACTGCATACGGTAGTGAGAGGGGGGTCTCTGATGCACGTGTATCGCTACTGCCTAACCAGGCTTGCGGGGGTAAATCGAACACACTGAACAGGAAAGGGGGGTTCACGTCATGTAGCTGCTACTCTAAGACGAAAAGCTGCTTACTTGCCAAGGAGACTTAGCGGGTTCTGCAATGCGTGTATGTATGGTAGCCGCACCGTTCTCTCTTTTCTTGGGAGAGTCCACAAAGTGGGGCTTGCATCAATGGGACGGCGCTCAATACAGGTTTTTTTGCTCCTTTTGAACTATTTTTCTGTGGTGACGAGGGGGTAAAGGGGGTCATGTAATGTGTTCTCTGCCTCTCACCTCTGGGGGGGCTTGAAGCTTGGATGTAGTTTTCTGGGGGTGGCTCCCGCGGAGGTGATGTTTATGGTGTGCTTCGACGTGTTTCGAGGTTCGCTTACTGCCTTCCCTTTTGCCTTTTTGCTCGCCGGGTTTTCGATGATCTGGTCTCTCCTCTCTGTTGGGATGATGGGAGGATCCTGGGGATAGGACTGGACGCTCGTTGTCTTGTTGGTGTGATATGTGCTGGTCGGCACTTGCTGGCTGGTCCGGCTCTGTGCAAAATGGGGTGATTTTCACGTATCAGAACGTTGACCCAGGGCACCAGTAGACCGGAGAGATAGGTCCCGAATATGCGATCCGTGGGAAGGTGTTATGAGCGGTTGTCATGCTCCGAAGTGTGGTTGGCATTCATAGTCATCCAAATCATACCTGGGTTCTAGTTGGATACGATGTTATCTCTACCCAGAACGTTGACTACAAACATATTACAGACAAGGTCCGAACAGATACCCGTCAGATAGCATCGCAAGAACCCCTATTTCCAGCACAACACATCTCAACTCGATCCTCAATCTCCTTCTCACCATCCCTATATTCGGTGCGGTCTCTAACGAATGCGCTGCGTCTCTAATTGAATAAATATCGTATCCCCCCCCCATGAACATCCCGGTCATAAGGGGGGCAGAATACAACTTTGTTAATATACCCGAAATTGCGGATTCACAACTCCGCCGCATTCTTATCTACATAAATACGCGCCTGACCCTCGATTGAACCCTCCCCCTCCCCCGTCTGTTCCTGGCACCGAAATAGGATCCAGGCTCACATCTTCAGCATCCCCCCTCCATTCCTGCAAAAACCCCCGACATCCACTCACCCACTCACTCACTCTCTCTCACTCCATCTCATGAAACTGCCCCCGATGATTCGTCTGATATCCCTTCGCACCCACCGCCTCCCCACCCGCCTCATAGATCGGCTGCGGTTGGTGCGGCTGCTGTGGCGCCCCGCCGCTGGGATACTGCACACCGCCCGGGTACCCGGCGACGGTGGACCCCGTGTGCTGCGGCATGACGCCCGTGTGCATCGTGGACGGCGTGCTGGGCGGCGGCATCTGGTTGTGCAGCTGGGCGTCCATGGGCGCGGGCGAGCTCATGGGGCTGGGCGGCTGGATCGCCTGCTGTTGGTACTGGTGCGCTGGCGCAGCCATGTAGCCCGGTTTGCCGGGCTCGGCCCCGCCGTAGAAGTAGTTAGGGGGTGCGTTGCCATTGTTGGTGTTGAGGCTCATTTGCGGGGGAGCCTGGGCGTAGGTGGGTTGCTGGGGGTATGCGGGGGGCGCGGCATTCTGGTGCATTTGCGGAGGCGCGCCGCCTCCGCCTCCGCCTCCTGGGGGGCCTGATACACCGGCAGCAGTGGAGGTAGCGCCGTGGTTCTTGTTCTTATTCTTGTTCCTGCGCAGGATGAAGAAGACGCCTAATCCGATCAGGGAGAGCAGGGCTAGACCGCCCACGACGCCGCCCACGACGGCGCCTACGTTGGTGCTGCTGCCGTCTTTGTTGGAGGAGTCGGCGATGATGGTCTGGGGGGCGATGGGGGCGCCGGCGAGGCCGCCGGTAGCGTCGGAGCCATCGAGGACGGAGCCGGTGGGGTCGGCATCGTCGGTGGTGGAGAGGGGGACCTCGACGGGGGTGAAGCTGGATTGGGTGGTGGCGCTGAGGGAGGAGGTGAGGGCGACGTCGTTGCAGAAGTAGCCGAGGATGCCGTCGAAGAAGGAGACGGTGCCGCAGTAGGGGTAGGCTGATTTGGTGCTGAGGTTTTTGTGTTAGTACTATTTTCGTGGAATTGTTTTTTGTTTTTTTTTGGGTCTTCTTTCTCCTTGGTCTTTCATTTGTTCCCCTTCTTTCCCTCCCCTAGTATTCCTCCATTTCTTGGCTCTTGAATTTCCCCCAATACTCGTGTAAAATACATCCATCCCTTCATTCAGTATACTCACCACTTCGCCGTCAACGTCCCATATTTACACGCCGAACCACAGGCACTCGACGACCAGTACTCCTCATAATCCACACAGCCGACCTGAAGCCCACAATCCGAGGTATCGCAGCACGCCACGGCCGCCAGCGCCGTAGACGTCACAAAAGCGCACGTCGCGACGCCATTACAGGTGAACGGCGCATCATCCAGGGACGGGATCACACCGCAGGTATTGTCCGACCCGACCAGCACCGTGGCCGTCTCGTCGCCATCAGCCCGCCCCGCTAGCCGCTGCGCCGGTTTCCAGACGGGCGGTTCCGTTATCCGCGGCCGGAGGTTGGGCGTCGATCGGGCTGGCTCCGCCGGCGCGTCGGTGGGCTTGATCCCCATCATCATGGTCCCGGCGACGGTGGTTATCGCTGTTGACCCGAGGGCCGTGGCGAAAAGGAGGGTTTTCGCCATGGAAAAAGGCGCGGGTTTCTCAACTAGAGGGATCAATATATTAAAGGATGGTTTAAGTTAATTATAGATATGTATACATATATACCGATATAGTCTTCTAAATCCAAAAGAACGGGCGACTATCGCAAAATTCAACGATGTGAATTTGACAAGAGAGTTTGCTATACCAAATTACGGGCAGCAGTAACGACAACAAGACTCCTTGTATCGTCCAGTCAACGAAAGTTCTCCAGACTTCCAGGCTCCCGAAGCCACAAAAGCTGGGGGGTTGAGGCTTAGAATCCCGACAGACCAAATGAGAGAGCAAAGACCTTTCAATCAGGTGGGCACACGCAGCGGTAGAGAGGAGAGGAATATCTTGGCCTTTTTCTATGGGGTGTGATAGGGCGTTCCGCTCACACACACACCCCCCCAAAGCACATATCTTCACAGCCACAGACGAACCAATGGCATGCAATGAAAGCGAAGCGGCAGAAGCAAGTTAGCCTATTATTCCTTTCCCACGATAGTATCTGCCCAATTTGATCAGAAATTCCGCCCATTCCGCGGTGGAGAACGATGAAAATACGCCTGTGCTATTCCCCAAGAAGAAGAATACTGGTCAAGGACCCTGATAAACCATCATGGCGAACTATCATTGATCAAACAGTCAGAATTGTGTCCTTCCAACGCTCCCCGGATGGGCGGGCTCGAACATCGTGAGTCGTAAGGGCGCTGGGCAACGCTCAGGTAGCCATGGACCCCAGAAATTTTCAGCCTCAGGGACCAGACCCTGGACAGAAGCAGGGTCAACGCCATGTCTGGTTCGGACTCGCAGCCAATGACCATGGCTGCCGAGAGACGGCTGAATGTGCGCCAAGTCTTGGGCTGGCTTTAGCGGGTCGTTTAGCTTGTGTTTTCTGGTGGATGAACAAAGCTCCCCTCCCCCCAACCGTTTGCACGCATCACCAACGCGATTGATGTTTCGCTTCGCGCAAGCTTGAGTTGCTTCGATTGCAATGCTGGTGTTGATAAGGATTATTTTTTTTTTTTTTTGATTCGATTCATGTGTGTGATAGCATCACCATACTTAGCGAACCACTGCTGCTGAAGATAATCGTGACTTTGACTGGAAAATAATTTCCCATGTTGTTGCAGCACAAATTGCAAGTCAACATTGAGCACTAATCCAGTGTCCCGGGAAGCTCAGACGGAGCTGCCCCTGCTGCACACAAAAGGACCCTGCAGGAGGCAAATGAGCGTGTGAACTTTCTGGCTTCCTTCTCTGCAAGGGAGATGAGTGTCGTCCCGTCGTCACGGATCGTGAGCTGCAGATTCTAGTCCGTAAACCCAATATCTTGAACGAGATGATTTGTCACATGTAACACCCAAGTAAATCCTCATCTATCGAGAGGGAGGAAGAGATCGCTACAGCATCTTAGGGCAAAACATAGACTTCCTCGTAGCTGATATCAATCTCTGCTCTGGATTATTGTGTAGATACACCAATACGTCAGGGCAAAAGTCAGGGGGGGCTTCCCCAGTGTGTGTGAGCATTGTATAATGAGATCGATATCACATAGTTTGCGTGACCTAAGCAAGCGGCCTGGCGGCTGCGCACCGCTGGTAGCATACAGCGCCTGGTCAACAAAAAAACGAGCAAATGAGGTTTTCTCACCAAAATGCCCGATTCCAAGGCTAAAAGGTTATTAGGCGACCACAACCATCGCAAGAATCTATGTAGATAGGCTTGTTCCAAATGAGTCGAAATTGGACATACTTGAGATTTGACCAATTTGAATGAACACAGCGGAGTCAAATCTAAAAAAAGAAAACACGAGCACGTCGGTTTGCCCAAGCAAAATTTTCAACTTTTTGGTGGTATCAACTTTCATCCTCGACTTTTTTTCCAGATTCAACTCCGCTGTGTTCATTCAAATTGGTCAAATCTCGAGTATGTTCATTTTCGACTTATTTGGAACAAGTCTATCTACATAGATTCTTGCAGTGGTTGTGGTCGCCTAACAACCTTTTAGCCTTGGAATCGGGCATTTTGGCGAGAAACCCTCATTTGCTCGTTTTTTGTCGGGCCTCTGTAGATAGTAGGATACCGGTAGGAAGATCAGAATCAAACCCCCAAGAACTGGCTTTCAAAAGGAAGCGAGATGCAAAGTCTGATCCCACAACATAGTGTCCTGCGGATAGTACCGTATGCTGTACTGAATTATGTGAAAAGTCAAGCTTATAATTTGATGCCAGGGAGCGCAGAACGCGGTTCAATTCATGGGAGCCATGGCAGAGCATGTAAGACAGTCCGTGAGAGGCAGCTGTCCAGCGAAAATCGAGAGCATGAGTTTGCATTCCTTCGGAATTGGTGTTGTAGGCGCAATGGAGCTCACGTGACATCGCGACGGGCCGCTGCCGTCTTCGCGCTGAGGGGCCCCACAATTTGGCAAATTTAGAGTTCTGACATGGGAGGATTGCGCGATCTGGGGTCGGCATTCCCTGGTGAACGGTGAGCTTGGGCCGGATGTTGATTTTACAGCAGGCACGTCATTCCAAGGGGTTATCTTTTTTTCTGGCTCCGTAGCTTTGAGAAGAAAATAGGACCGGTTTCTATTTCGTAACTTGCTGATGACTGATTTGTGGCAGAGTCGGACCTTGGGAACAAACATGGCCGGGCATCCGGGGTAGCCAAAGAGAACGAAACGTCAATTCGAAGGTCCATCGCAACTCAACGACAACCAAATGCCCCCCCCCCGCACAACCTACAGCGCAACCCGCCCCCGATGGCAGACCTGTCGCGGATCCTGCCCGACTTCCCCGTGTCCAAGTATGCCGGCCTCCTCGCCGCCATCGAGCGCCACCAGGTAACCACCAGCGAGCTCTTGACCCTCGACGTCGCCGACCTGGGCAAGCGCACCCGTCTGCCCTTGCTTGACCTGCGGCGTCTGAGCAACGCCGTCCTCGAAGCCCTGCACGCTGACCTCGGCCTCGTCCCCTCACCCGACAACGCAGGCCCCAAGCCCACCTCGGCTGTTGTTGCTGCTGCTGCTCCCGATGGCAAACCCAGCGCTCTATGTAGCACCGGCGCGGAAATCGCAAGCTCGGCTACTCATCCCGCCACGATCAGCACGCTCGACACCGCGCTGGACGCCGCGCTCGGCGGCGGCGTCCCCGCAGGCTATGTGACGGAGATCACGGGCGAGAGCGGCGCAGGCAAGACGCAGTTCCTGCTGACGTTGCTCCTGTCGGTGCAACTCCCGCCACCTTACGGCCTCGGTCGTCCCGCTCTGTACATATCGACCGAGTCGGCGCTGTCGACCAAGCGGCTCTCGCAGATCCTGCGGCAGAACTCGTTTTTTGCAAATGTCGACCCCAAGGACCGCCCCTCGCTGGACCGCGTGCTCAGCACCGTGACGCCCGACCTCGAGTCCCAGGACCACATCCTGCAGTTCCAGGTCCCCGTCGAGGTCGCCCGGCGGAACATAGGACTGCTGGTGCTGGACTCGGTAGCGGCGAACTACCGAGCGGAGTTTGATCGTGAGGGCCGAGTTGGGGCGGGAGCGGGAAAGGGAAGAGAGGGCGCAGAGGCTGTGAACAAAGACGGGGCCGTCACTAAGTTCGGCGGCTCCGGCATGGCGGCGCGGAGCAACGAGCTGATCAAGTTGGGCGCGCTGCTGCATGGGTTGGCTCGGAAACATAATTTGGCGGTTGTGGTGGCGAATCAGGTGGCGGATCGGTTCTCGACTACGCCGGTCATCTTACCGTCTGCGTACCGGTATTATGAAAGGGATGCTACTACTGATTCTACTTCTTCTTCCGCGTCCAACTCTAACCCCAAGTCGCCCCTGCCAACATCATCCCTCCCCACGCACGTCCGCGCACCCCCTTCCAAATCCACATCTACATCCACATGCACTCCGACCCCCGAGCTCAAAACCCCCAACCCCAAAGAACCAGACCCTGAACCCTCGCTCTCCCTCACCCCCGCGCCCTCCACACCCCCGGCCCCCGCAGCCCTGCTCCTCGACCACCAGCAACGCTGGTTCACAGGCTGGGGCGACGACCCGCCCCCTGCTTCCATCTCCCCCTCCACCAGCTCCGCCGGCCTGAAGACCCCGAGCCTGGGGCTCGTCTGGTCGACCCAGATCGCCGCCCGCGTCGTGCTGTACAAGCGCGCGGTGTACGGGGCGCCCAGAAGACACGCCGCAGGGGAGGCGCGCGAGAACGGCGTCGCGGTGGGACTGAGGGCCTGGCGGAGGTGGCTGAAGGTGGTGTTTGCCGCACATGTTGGCCCGTCGGGTCAGGGGGTTGCGGGTGCCGTCGAGTTTGAGATTGTGGGCGGTGGGGTTAGGGGCGTGGGTGAGGATGGGTAGTGAGTGAGTGGATGGAGTGGAGCGGAGTGGTTGGATGAAGAGCGGGTGACGATGTGGCTGCGGCGGTATCCGGGCGACCATAGTCCGTCGGCGTTCGAGGTAATTGTCGATTGTGGGCGAAAAGAGGATCGGCTTCGAGGGAGCCGGACAGTCACCCTCCGCTACTGAGCTCACGCGCGATCCCGCTCCGCTTCTCGCTGGCCACTCACGCGCGATCCCGCTCCGCTTCTCGCTGGCCACTCACGC
Source organism: Iodosphaeria phyllophila (assembly GCA_025802455.2). Classification (NCBI taxonomy): domain Eukaryota; kingdom Fungi; phylum Ascomycota; class Sordariomycetes; order Amphisphaeriales; family Iodosphaeriaceae; genus Iodosphaeria; species Iodosphaeria phyllophila. The sequence goes on along the minus strand of JAOYMO020455989.1, from coordinate 12 downwards.
GCGATCCCGCTC
>JAOYMO020455897.1:0-17376 GCA_025802455.2 Iodosphaeria phyllophila | reverse complement strand
CTTACTTAGAGGACGACTGAGACGCCTTACCACTAGACTATCTCGCCCAAGACCTTTTAACGCCGTGCCCAGGGCCTTGGAATGAGTACGACGCTGGTGGGTGGAAAACATTTAAAGCTGGAGAACCAGATTACTCTAGATTACCACACCACAACACCAGTGCTCTGTTTCGTCATTCAAGACTTTCTCTCACCGAGTCTGTACGATAGGGATCGATTTCTCATGCTTACAAAGATGTGTCCACAGGCGGGTTGGCAGCAGCTTATAGACGATGAGTGAAGGTAAGATAAAGTCAATCGCTAATGGGCCGTGTTAAGGGGGGGTTAGGGCCCTTCATGTTGTGATCAAATTTTGTAACTGAAAGCTGACCCGTTCGTTGAAGAAAACCGAACGAAACCCCATTTTGGCCATCCATTCAAACGCCGTGTATTGATCGGTGTCATTCTCTCCGCCAGTGTACCTCCGTTGTTAATTAAGTCGAGTTCGGCGAGTCAGAGAGGGATAACTACGGTGAACTGACTGATTCACTGCCTACTGTACTGTACACAACAACGAATTTGTCTGCTTGTACACAGTACTTTACAGGTACTGTACGTACCGGTATCGCCGTACCTGAAGGCTAAGAGTGCCGAAGTTGCTTGGAATTAATGCTCAAGGAACAAGCTGGTCGTTCAAATGACGCCGGTATGTGGGGTACTCGAGCTTCCGAAACCTTTTGGGACATGGATATTGGCAGAGAGATGTGCTTCGCTACGATAACTTACAGGCCAGTTCTAGAATCAACTCATGGCCTCTTACCCCTCGTCCCTCTCTCGAACACTGTAGTCCTACCTCTCTCCATGGCAGCTTCATGGCGATACGGAAAAACGGGGGAGCATGCAAGAACGCTTAGTGGCAGCAGTCCCCCACCCGAAGATCATCGTTCAATCGACCTCCTTGTTCGGCAAACGATAACCGCGCTGGGCCAAAGGAAGCTAGCGACTGTTAGCTTCTCGGTGCCCACCGTTTCTTGAAGAAACCCTGAGCTGGCCAATCGGTTTCGGGTCGAGAGGGAAGTCTCTTCGTTGTGAGAGTGTGGCCAACGGGGCCTGGTCTACCGGTAACTGCCGATTGACTGCAGGATCAGTCCCGGTAGTTTTCTGGTTGATGGTCACGAATCCGGTGTGTGGCGGTGCTCGAGGATAGGCTATCCTTTTCAAGAAATACAAATATCATACTACAGCCGGAATAGGTTCCATGGCGAAAAGGTGGAGCATTGGAGATATGGGTATCTGGCGTACAATAACTGTAGGTACAGGAATAAAGACCCGAAGCCTCGGGTTTCACGTCTACGCCAAATTTATTCTCATCTCGATGGGTAGTTTACGTAGATGCTTGGAGAGCCGCTTAGTTGCTCCATGATCGAGAAATATTGCCAGGGGAGGTAAACGGAAATACCCATCGCAAGCTATCGACAAAGCTACCGGTAGATTCCTGGAACAACCTTGCGGGAATAGCATTACTACGCGGTGTTAACTCACAAATCCGCCCGGCTAATTCGAACAATAGTAAGAATCTCCTCGCTCTTTAATTCGCCACCTGGCTTCGGTAGCTCAGTTGAAAAAAATAAAAACAAGAAATAGTTGGATTATACTTCTTTGATTCGCTGTGCTACGAGCACTCCCTTTGCTCTTTCTCTTGCCCTTACTGTAAGGCTTGAACGCTATTGTCGGATCCACCGCTGCCCAAAACTACCAGTACCCGGCACCTTTCCGTTGCCCTCTGTGCGTTTGTTGGGGATGTGCTTTGTTATAGAGGTTGGGTCAGGGCTAAAAGAACGAGAGTTAGTCCTGAACCACAGTTCGGACGATTGTCCTAGCGAGAAAGGAATAATGATGACAGGGAACGGAACATACAAGGCTTCAAATTTAGTGTAACCGGTCAGTATTGAAATGACTTACCGGTTGAAAAGTCCTATCTTAACTCCCCCAAGACGAGTGCGTGCTAGGCAGGTTTGTGCTGCTCTCCGAACCCGCCCCGCTTCTTCCCCGCGGCACTCCCGTCGCGCCTCAACCGCTGAGACCGCAGCCGTCGCCCCCGGCCGCGGGATGACGATGTTCTATACCCATCGCTTTGTCTCGTTCCTGTCACGACCCTGTTGCTGCCAATCCCAGTCGTAGCCCTAGCGGCAAGGCCTTCAGTGGGCCGCTGGCGACTTTGCTCAGCGATGTCCCTCTTATACCAGGCGGGATAGCCCTGCCGGAGGCCAACCCACTCCTGGGTTTCCTTGTCGTGCGGCATCTCGTGCTTGAACCTGCAGCCTTGCTGCGTGAAGGCGCAGACACCCTCGAAAAGCCACTTGCCGCAGTAGACTTTCTGGCGAGAGTGCGGCTCAGAAGGAGCGCGAGTTTTGAGACTGGGAGGGTTGTGCTTGTCCTTTGTGGGGGTGGTTAGTATGCGTGATTGTGAAGGTATTCTATTGTCCGTTCGTTTGGCCTTGAAGGTGTAGAGATGTGCGGCTGGACTTTGTGGTCACTTACCTTGGCTGTGCTGGGCAGGCCGGAGGTGGCGATCGGCGTTGCCTAGAGCATTCTTTGATTAATATCCAAGTTCTTGTTTGACACAAGAGGAACCGAAAGATGAGAGGAGGGAAGACTATTCTGAAATAATATCAGCCTACCTCAGCTGAAGGCTCCTCCCCTGGAACTAGCTGTGCTTCACTGGCGAGAGGCAAGGCTAGCCCCCCCATGGCACGATCCTCTTGTGCCGCTTTGCACAGCTGCGAATCTCTCTGCAGCGTCGCTGTATTGCCGGATAAGGGCCGTACTCGTTCTGTATGGCCCTGGAGGTTGCCAGAGGCGGAGCCGGAGTCTAGGACAGGGCGGGTAGCGGCGTTGGGAGCCTTATCTATAGGGACCATGGGCTGCATCAGTTTCCCCGAGTTTGCGATCATTTCGTCTTCTTCTATGTCCATCAGGTCGACGGAATAAGTATATTTATTGTCCATTTTGATGGACCTGCTGCTGGCGAGAGAGTCGATGATACGGGGCAACGAAGGAGCTACTATGCTGAAAGCTTGGTCAGGTCAGGTTGCAGTTGGAATTCCGATGTTGTGAGGCAATCACTAGTGAGTCATTAGGGCGCAAGGGTTGGGCAAACTTAGGGTAAGAGTAGGTGAAGATTCCTACCAGAATTGTATATAGGAAGATTCGCTAGGGGTTTGGCGAGAAGTAGAAGAGTGCATAGGTGTCCATCGAGGGTGATTTGCGGGCAGAGATGTACGATTCGGCACTTTCATTTATGGGATTGGGAAAGAATTCATAGGCTCACCAACGCACAGTATGTTTTGAAACTGAAGCAATGACAATTCTGTCAAACAGTCGACTGGATAAATGACAGCTATCTCCCCCATTGTCCCAGGAGGAGCCCAACACTAGATTCAAATAGGCACATAACATGGTTTGCTGACAGTGTTTTGGCCCACGCGAGAATAATTGCAGGTGTATCAGGGCTAAGAAAACACATGTTGGCTTGTTTGTACAACTGACGCAGGTTGTGAGCAGCCTCTATTCTGTTAATCGTTGTTCGCGGTGTCTGGCTCCTTTTCTCAGACCGTCCTATTGTAGGTACTATACATTGTGCAGTGCATAAAATCTGGGTACTGCATAACTATACAGTACCGGGTGAGTGTGACTAAAGTGGGGCGACAGAGGCTCCACTCTTACTTACACAGTCAATGGCCGTTAGCACATGGACTGCCCGAGTCGCATCTCGCAAGTTCTTGAAATTTGACGCGCCTGTGCGACGCGTGCACAGCTGCTTCGCATGGCATAGATAGGGCAACATCGCACATGCAGTACAGACTAGGCGCCACCTTCAAGATTCCACCCCACAACGTCAACAACAGCAGCTGTTAGCGATTTTGTATTATCGCGAATCAGTCACAATGCAACAGCTAACAGACGATTCGGCGGATTGGACCGTGAAAGCGGATCAGGCTATCACGATCCAGCTCGTCAAGCCGGCTAGTGGTGGTGAGAGTAAAGGATTGGAAAAGGTGGAGAAGTCGTTCCATCCCGAGTACACGTACCCGATCTTCGGCGAAAATGAGACCATCTTCGGCTACAAGAACCTCAAAGTGACGCTCACCTTCAATGCCAGCGACCTGCGACCGCATCTCGCCGTGTCGGCCAGCAAGAAGTTTGCCCCAGTCGGCGCGGTCGAGGCTGTCAACGTGATGCAAATTTTGAAAGATTTTTTGCCGCCTGTAGCTGTACAGAAGAAATCGGAATTCGAGGCTGCCGTGAAACACATCCCTAAGGATTGGACGCCGCCTGGCGCGCTGGTGAAGACGATGGAGCGCAACGGCGAGAGGTACGAGGTATGGCGGGGTAGCCTCGCGGACGATGGCGTTAAGCAGCTGGTCAAGCGCATCCAGGTCTGCATCCTATTCTTTGTTGAAGGCGGGTCGTACATCACCGAAGACGAGGAAGGGAATGATCTATCCGACAGCGTAATGCAAAGATGGTCTGTGTTTTTCCTCTACAAGAAGCAGCAATCGCCTCAACAGCAGTACATCTTCCAAGGCTACTCAACCGTCTACGATTTCTGGCTTTTCGACAATCCCGTCACACCGCCGGCCAGCGCCGGTTCCGACACAGACTGGGAACTCCCCTCGGACGAATTCTCGTTCACGCAGATGCCGCACCGCGCACGCATCTCGCAATTCGTCATCCTGCCCCCCTTCCATGGCCAAGGCTGCGGCGCCATGCTCTACAACACCATCTTCGCCCTCCACGCCGACAACCCACGGACCAAAGAAATCACCGTCGAGGACCCCAACGAAGCGTTCGACCAACTGCGCGACCTTTGCGATTTAACATACCTGCGCGCCAACTTCCCCGAGTTCGCTAGTCTCGCGGTCAACTCCAACGTCTCTATCCCTGATCGCGGCGGCGTCCTCTCTCACAACACCCAGATCCTGCTCAACCCCGACGACGAACCCCTGCCAGGCAACGGCATCGTTGACCTCCCTGCGCTGGAGAAATTCAGGCACCAAGTCAAGATCCAGCAGCGCCAGTTCTGGCGTCTCGTAGAAATACAGCTCATGTCTACACTCCCGTCTTCCGTGCGCCCGACCACCTCCGGTTTCGACGCTCAGCAAGAGCCCGCCTGGGCCAAGAAGATTCCCCCGCCCGCGGCTGACAAGAAACTGTATAAGCTTTGGCGCATTCTGCTGAAGCAGCGCGTGTATCGCCGGAACAAGTCGGCGCTGGGCGAGTTTGATCAGACAGAACGGATCTGCAGACTTAATGACGCCGTGGAGAGCGTGGAGTACGAGTATAGCCAGAGGCTGACGAAGGTTGCGGGAACGGTCGGGTTGGCGGCGCCTGGGTTGGTTGTGGGTGGTGCCGGGGCGAAGAGGAAGTCGGAGGATCCGGATTCGGGCGCAGCTGGGAACAGGGATGGGGAAGGGCATGCGAGTAAGAGGTCTAGGGTTGAGGGTGATTGAAGGATGGGAAAGAAAGAATGTGGCACGTGGGAGGGGACCGAGGGGATGGGGGAGGGTACGGATGAATGAGTTATGGCATTGGTAGGGCGTCTGGCTGGGACCGGCTTGTTTGGGGTTCTAAAATGAAAATGATACCTTGCTTTGTTCATGGAGACCGAATGGCGATTTTATCACGGCTGTTTGCTGTCTTGTTGAGATTTCCACTTTTCAAGAGCAGAACATGTTGCCGTACGAAGTAGGTGCCAAAAATGTTGGTTCACGACGAATGATACCCTCTTCTCATGATGCTAACGTAGCATCTTGTCTCCTACACAACTGGCTGGATGATTAAAATTCAAGACCCGGGAATACACCACCATAAGCCATACAATACTGTACTAGATGCTTGACACTTTCCTCGCCTTCGCCAGGGGGGACAGGGGAGAGTAAGTTCATGGCAAATTTATCTCAGTCATCCAGACTCCGTCCCATCATGGAGGCGCAGCCTGAAGCATCGAATGCTTCTATCGATAAGCAGTGCCAAGATTCCGCAGGGTCAAGTCCAGAGGTCGAATCAAGCTCGCGAATGGCCATCTCCAAGCTATGTGCAACGCCATCACCGTCGCGATGTCGGCCGCGAGAGCTATCAAGCCTGCGTGGCAGTCTTTAGTGAGACCATTGGTACGTCTATCTAACCAATCTAACCACACGAAGACTGTTGCTATCAGAGATACTGACCCGGTCACCCACAGGCTGTTCGCCCTCAAAATGCGCGCTTCTCAACAACGTGCCGTGCAGCAGCAGTACCATCTCGAACCTCGAACAATAGACAGACACCAGAACCCGAAGACCTATCGCCTCCCTCACCCATACCGAGGTGCGCTCACTCACCCATCTCGTCCCAACGTCCAACTCCTCTCCCATCTTACCACCTAATCACCACCTAATTACCACCCAGAACTCCCTCCAACCCCCCGGAAAATCTATCGGACGAAGAACGCAGGAAGCTCATCGCCGAGCTCAATCCCGGACTCGAACTCCCAGGCGAAAGCGGCAAGCTCCCCCTACAACCGCGCCTACCCCGCGCCGTGCAAGCCCTCTACCTGCAGCCCCTGCGCCGCGACTCCCCCTATGGCGTGCCGGCCTGCGACCTCCAGATGCGCTCCTACAGCATCCCGAACCTCGAGTTCTTCTGCGACTTCGCCCTGCGCGCCGCCTACTACCTCGGCCTGCCGGCGTACGGGCCCGTGCCGCTGCCTAAGATCACGGAGCGCTGGACTGTGCCGAAGTCACATTTTATTTTCAAGAAGTCGCAGGAGAATTTCGAGAGGATTACGCGGAGGAGGTTGATTCAGATTAGGGATGGTCATCCCGAGACGGTGCAAATTTGGTTGGGGTTCTTGCAGAAGCATGCTTATTATGGGATTGGGATGAAGGCGAATGTCTGGGAGTTTTGTAAGCTTGGTAAGTACATCCGGCTCTGGACGATTGGTGATGGTATTGAATGGATGAATGTCTGGGGATGTGTGAGATCACGCTGACTTGAGGTCGTGCTATACAGATGTTGGGAAACAGATGGATGAGGCCATACCTTCGCTGAAGGAGGTGGTTGATGAGAAGATGGACTTGCATCTTAGTAGCGCGAATTCGCTGGGGACGGTGGAGAAGGTGAAGGAGATTCTGCAGAAGAAGAGATTCGATCATCGATGAGGACCTTGCTGCTGTGGTTGTAGATAGGCGAGGTGCCAATGAAGTGTATGATCATACTGAAGACACTTCTCAGGCTGCGTTGTCTTGGGACATGAATTGCGCTGTGATGTGCACCGTAATTTTGGACAGAGCCTGGAGCCTGACTAGAAAGTTAAAATCTACTGGACCCATGCTTTTCCGAAACTTTAATGGCACCAATGGCACCAATGGCAGGATACTGCATCGCTAAATCTTCCCCTGGGTTGCTCAGGGGCCGTGAGATATTGACGGTGGTCCGAGCGCTCAGCGCAAATGCAAAGCTTTCACCAAGCCAGCAAGACACAGAGCAACACCAATTGCAAACTTCCATGATAGAAAATTGAATCTCAAGGACGTAACATGAGGTAACATGCGTATCTTGCCCCCGGCTGACTGGGCAATACCTGATTTCGATATATCATGACTACTGGAAACAAGAAATCAATTAAATCCCTCTCAATCCACCTGTAGCTTGTAGCCGTTGGGGTGGACAAACTTCCGGGCATGTCACAGCTCTTAGCTCCGCGCTGGCGCCCCCTATTCGGGCTGCGCATATTGCCTCGGACTGGGGGCCTACAGCACACAGTCTCGTCGCCATTACGAGCACCACGACGCTTCTACTCAGGCACTGTTGACACAGGACATGACACAACCACCAAACCTCTGGAGGAGGAGCAGCAACAACAACCACAACCAGAACCACAAGAACGAGCACAAGAACAACAGCACCGAACACCAAATTCCTACCCAGAGCCAACACCAGAACCGCCCTTCCCCCTCCCTCCTCCCCCGCTCCCGACCCTGCCAGACCGCGGCATCATCGTCTTCTCCGGCATCCAGCCGACGGGGGTGCCGCACCTGGGCAACTACTTCGGGGCGCTGCGGCAATGGCGGCAGATCCAGGACCGCGCATCCGCCGGCACCAAGCTGCTCTACTCGGTCGTGGATTTGCACGCGATCACCGTGCCGCAGGATAGCGAGGCGCTGAGGACGAGGCGGAGACAGACGATGGCGGCGCTGCTAGCGATGGGGTTGAGCGAGGATAAGTGTAGTTTATTTTATCAGAGTTCGGTGGGTGCTGTTTTTCTAATTGTGCTTTTCTTCTGTTTCATTCCGTGTGGTTTTGCCGTGGTTTTGGTTGAGAGAGGGCACCGCGATGAGAATAGTATATACGAATGGAGAACCTTTAAAGTGATTGTGAATGGCTGATGAGAGTTCAAATAGGTATCTATGCACAGCGAGTTGATGTGGATATTAAGCTGCACAGCTTCGATGGGCTATTTAGGCCGGATGACCCAATGGAAGGTTTGTATTGTGCTTCCTCTCTCATAACGGGGATACCCGCGACTGATGAATTCCTGGTATCAGAGCAAACTAGCTCCCTTCGAAGGCGCGGAGCTCTCCGGGAAATTCATCCATGAAAATCTCAAACTGGGCCTCTTCTCCTACCCTGTCCTCATGGCAGCCGACATTCTCGTCCACGGCGCAACTCACGTCCCCGTGGGCGACGACCAGAAACAGCATCTCGAATTCACAAGGGAGTGTGCTACCAATTTCAATGCGAGATATGGGCCGGTCCTGGTCCATCCTGAGACAATTACCGGTACGTCAAGTTTCCAGTGCCCTTAGTCATCAGTAGAGATCAACGCTAATATATAATCCCAGCCCCGGCCTCCCGCATCATGTCGCTCCGCGACCCCCTCCAGAAAATGTCCAAATCGCACTCCAGCGAGCGTTCACGCGTGCTGCTCACAGCCGAGCCCGAGGAGATCCGCGCGCGCTTCAAAGGCGCCGAAACCGACAATTTCAACTGCGTGACCTGGGAGCCGGAGGAGCGGCCCGGCGTTTCGAATCTCCTCGAGATCCTGTCGCAGTGCGCTTCGGCGCCGACGGAGGAGCCGGCGGCGCTGGCGGCGGATTTCCAGGGCATGGGACTTGGTGTGCTCAAGGCTAAGGTCGCGGATGCTGTTATTGAGGAGCTCAGCGGGTTCAGGGAGAAATACTGTGAGGTGCTGGGGAAGAAGGGGGGGATGATGCTGGATGAGATCGAGAGGAAGGGGGCGGAAGAGGCCAGGGCGAATGCGCGGGAGGTTATGGAAGGGATAAAGAAGGCTGTTGGGCTGTTGGATTGAGAAACTTTTTCATTCTGTATTCTATCATTGGTAAGATGGGAAGCGGTGCGTGGCATCAGCTAGGAGCTAAGTGATGAACCGAGCGCCCAATTTCAAGAAGGCTCTATGATTTTTCACAGGAACGTCCGAGCAAGATGTATTGGCGATGAGTTTGCAGACATGGCGGATATGATTGGCCAACTTCAACATTGAGATAGGTAAAGGAGTGTCTTCCGGCGACGCTCACTTAAATAACAGTCAACAATTCCCTCTATATGAAATTCAAATCCCAATGATCTATCGTCACCAAACCGAAATGTAGTGGCAATTAGACTAAATACCTGTCGCCGAATCTCCTTCAGTAAGTGCTGCCTGCAAGAACATCATACCTACAACCATAGCGCCTTCCCCTGTGACCTAATGCCGACTGGGTGAGTAGGCGAACGAATGACCAGACATCAAACACTGTTCTCTAATCACTGGTCCGAGTGAATTCCCCATTTCTTATGGTTCCAACCTTGTGTTCGCCTAGCCTCAGATCGTACACGAAATCGGTGGAGAGTTCCATCATGTTAGATTCTTTGTAAATACGGGTAACGATGGCCGCGTATAGTTCAAGCTCTTTGCTATCCGCAAACGCCAGAATCTCGTTTGGGCCCGGATTGATGACATAGAGCCCTGTGTTCGGTTTGAAAGACGTGGGCTGAGACTCTGTTCCGATCATCTTGGAAAATCTTGGGATCACTCTGATGGCAAACAGTAGCCATATGACGAGGAACATCTGATCAACTCGGGGAACTTCAAGACTTCTCCCGAGCGCATGGGCTACTGCAAAACCTTTAAGGACTTTCAAGGCGCCATTTACCCATTCTTGGTTGGCCATAGCCTTCTTCCATTTATCCTTATTCTCGTCCCAATCCTCGATCGAGAGAGTCTCGAGGTTAATCCCATTCTCCTAGAGAAATTTAATCGATTTCTTCGATTCTGCTTGAACGAACTGTACATACTCCTTTTTCTTAGCGTCGCCGTTAAAGGGGACTATTGCTCTCCCGGATTCTCCGTTCACTTCCCGCCCTTGGTCAACTTTATCAAGCCCGTGATCGGGCGGCGGCATTGCCCAACCGAAAGTGGCGAGGGTCGCAAGGTGGAGAAGAACAGCGATCTTTATGATGATGAAGGATGATCAATTGTCAATTGATGATAAACCGGCAATCAAATAGAAGAGACGAAACTCTGGTGATTCCGCCGATGTATTATACCGATAACTCGGAGACGAGACAAGAGGTACGTAAACGAATACACAGCCCGAGAATATAGATGCGAAGGTCTGCGAGAACTATGGTAAGAGGTCCAGGACAGAGAAAGACAGGACAGACAAGCCTTGTGAGATCGAGACCAAGGACGACAAGAACGATCTTGATGGGATCAAGCGGCATGAAACGGAATTACAGAGGCCGAATTACATTACGAATCGCGAATATTTTGCGCCATTCGTTGGCTGCATTTTTGTGCTTCAACAGACGATATGTAGGGCATGTAGGTCTAGGGGAAAACGAGTGAACTGTCCATTCGCAATTCACCTTCTAGATTGAAATACGCGAAGGGCACTGTAATCTCAGTCCATCCATATCCCTTGTCCGCGCTAGCGAATTCGTGAGTGGGCACACCTGGTGCGTTCTGTGAGGCAATCTATTGTGGACATTACTCGAACATCCGTTCATCGATATTGTGTCAGCATCTCAGTGTCGGCGCTATCCGCTGCGCTGATACCTTCTACCTCCGTAGAGCAAAGGTAGGCCCAGAGTTGGCAATAATCCAACCGAAACAATCGGAAACAAGCAAACGGTGTTAATCCGGTCATGGCAGCAAACCTCTGATAATATCTAAAGTGATAATTGGGATGAATAACTTAATAGCTTTTGAATATATGTACCAAGTTTGAAAGCCATAAGTTAACTTAACTTAGTAGATATTTATGTTTAGTAATGAAGGTTTTGATTTTGAGTGGTAGTTTTAGTGCGACTGGTGGGCGTTTTCAACATGATTGAGTTGGTCTGCAGTTAGCAGCATCACTTCTAATGCAGCGCACTGGATTGAGGAGAAAGTTTATATACAATCAGAGTCTCTCTTATAATCTCTTCATTTTGGCTTCTTCAAAAATTTCCAGAAATTTCTCTGAAGATTATGGTCCTACTGGCAAAACAACGGCATTTAATACTTCCATCTTTCCAATAGTTTGCGTACATTTGCCATTGGGATTTGGTTGTATCCAGACTTTTGGAAAGGTGGAGGGACGGTGGGATGGGTTTATGGGCAGCAACTTGGCTCCAATGCCGCGCACTTGAATTGGATCAAAGTTGGATAATCAGATTCTATGTGAAAATATCTTCAATTTGGCTTCACTAACTTAATTTTTTTTTACTATTTTTGTAGAGCTGCTGGTGGCCTCGTGAAGAGAGCGCATTTTAGTGTAAAACCCGCACTTTTACCGTGGTGTTTCATAACCGGGTACCTCCTATGATAGGCTAGCTTGTGGCTTTCGCTTCTGCTACTCGGGACCTAGGATAGGGTGGCTTCGCGGTGGGAACGGTCACACTACGAGCGATTCCACCAATAAATTGTTGCTATCGTATCAGACCCATAATAAATACATGTAAAATGTAAACTGTCCACTCGAAAATAAAGGCCATCTGGCTATTCTGGTGGGCGATATGTATATGCAATAAATCCCGTAAAATGTGGGGTTCTGGGATCCACAGGCTTACTATGTAGATGGAGACAACGTATTGTGTACGAAGTACATGATAGACTGGCTACGGGACGACTGAGATAAGGCGCCCTGGCAGGAGCTCAGACGTTAAATGCGCATTATTGGTTAAAGTCCAGTGTGGCCTCTCTGGGGTGTAGGACTTACAGTAACCAACCACGCGGCTTTGACGTTTGAGGTCCTGCTTGGCTGGTGTGTTGTGGGCTGAACTGCATGTGGAACATACAGTACCGGTAGGGGCCGTGACACTGCCGCGGAGTGGTAGTCAAGCGAATTGTCCATTTGGGCCCTGATCTGGCCGACTGCATAGCGTTACATTCACATGTACTTCGTACAGTGGGTGGACAAAAGTTCCGAGCAAAGTTTCCGCACCAAAATGCCCGATTTCAACGCTGAAATTTTGTTAGGCAACCACAATCGTCGCAACAAGCTGTATGTATAGAATTGTTCCAAATTGATCAAATCCTAACATACTTGGGTTTTATTCGATTTGAATGAACACTGCGAGGCCCAGCTCTCAAAAATCTCGCTCCCACCAAAATTTTCAGCTTATTGGTGGGGCAAAGTCTCCAAGTGAGGTTTTCAATAGCTGGGCCTCGCAGTGTTCATTCAAATCGAATAAAACCCAAGTATGTTAGGATTGGACCAATTTGGAACAATTCTATACATATAGCTTGTTGCGATGATTGCGGTTGCCTACCAAAATTTCAGCGTTGAAATCGGGCAATTTGGTGCGGAAACCTACTTTGCTCGGAACTTTTGTCCACTTGTAGCTAAATAGGGTGTCGATTTATGATACCCCCAGTAGTGGAAAGCCCGTCCCAACAAGAAAACAGAGGGCTGTCAGAACCGGATGAAATTCACGTCGATCACTGGCACAGGGTGTGGTTCAGTACGGGCCACGATCCCATCATGACTATACCATTATCTATACCTCTATATTAAAAGGCCATCTCGGATGGGTCCTGCGAGAAATACGCCTGAAGTAGCTGCTAATATCTACACTAGCTTCGATATCAGGGTTCTCGACCTACTAGAAAAATAGTCGGGCTCTTAATCTCCCCATTCTCTGTGATCGCCTACGGCCTCTTAGGCCTCTTAGAGATGCTCTTGGTTATTCATACGCCATGTCCCGCCTTTGCCGTCGCGAATTGGAATGTGATGGGGCGATGGGGTGAAGGAGAATTAGGATGAATGATGTATGTTCGAGACCGATATTAGATGGGTCGAACAGGCCATTAGGAGCCTGGAATTCCACCCTCTTCACGGTAACACTGTTACACAGGTATTCCCTAGACAAAGCTAACCCGCTATCGTTATACAACGAAACAAGGCCACTGTAACGATGTTTTCGCCAGAAAGGAATCAGGAGCTATCACTATGGACTGCAGTCCGTACCTCACTGAGCACCACATAACTGCGCTTACACTTACATAGAAAAACACCACAGCTTCAATGTGAGCGCAGTTGGGTGGCATTCAAGGGGTCAAAGAAGTCTTACAGCGCCGTAATGTGATGTGTCATACGCTGCCCCCACGATCAAGAACTTGACTCTGCGCCACGAACCTCAACACAGTATCTATGTAGTTATACAACGCCACGGTGCCACCTGTCTTCACTTGGTGCACCTCCGGCACACGCACAATTAGATAGACCCATCCGTTCATAGAGAAATTTAAATCAACCGACAAGGGATCAGAACTGTAGGCGCTAGCCTCGTTAGCCCCTTTTCAATGACAGAGGTGGTGCTGTGTAGCACCTAGCAACAATTATCTAACGGAGCAGCCTGCCGTCTCGACGAGCCTGTAAAAATAGAGAAAACAGTTACAATCACCCTCTTGTTTCCTACTGTTCTCCACCGCCAGAGTTGCGGTACCACTAATGCTTTTATTATCCGTCACCATTCTCGTTCTCTGACTGACATGCGAGATGCATCTGTCTGACGGCCCAGTTTACAATTCCCTCAATCACCACCAATGTATTATAAAACCAGCCATGGTGCCGTCCCTGATGTTGCACCCCTGATCCATTCAGTGGGTAGGCAATCGTCACTTTGAGGCTCTCTTCTCATCTGCGATAAATCTCTAACATATCCGACTGCAATTCTTGCTGCACGCATCGTCCTTTCGAGTCAAGGACGTTCGAAATCTCCACTCACGTAAGTTCTGTCTCTAGTGTACCTTGGTACTTTTTACTCTTATACGCTATATGTCCAAGACATTCTCCGTTTACTCTCGAAAAGTACGCAAAATTGATGCCATAGGCTTCTCCACTGCCATCGATTTCCTCGATAACGGCTGGGTAAAGTTCAAGCCTGTTGCTAAGAACAACCGCTAACCACTCTTCTTCCTTATGTTCCACAATATACCATCCTGGTTCCGTTCTCTCTAGGGTGGCCGATTTCGAATATGACTGCATCGCTTTGAAGATGGAGCATATCGCTTTGAAGATGGTCCAGGTGATTATGAGCGGTAGAACGGGGGGTGGGAATGTCCCGCCCACGAGGATCAGCCGTTTCAATAATTCCAAATCTCCCCTTGTAAATCTCTTGTTGGGTCTCAATTGCTTCTTGCGCTCCTTCCATTCTTCGTAACGGAGGAATTTTAATGGGATCTGTCTTTCTCTCACAGTATTTATTGCCCCCATGGTAAACGAAGCGAGCTCGTCCAAGTTGGGACGACCGGTGTATATCGCGCTCTCGGATCCGTCGCCGCCGTCGTAGGATACTTGTAAGCCAAGCTTAGCATACAGAATCTCATGGAGAGTTGGGGCTGCTGCTTCGACTTCTCGTGGTGGCGACGGTGCCAGTGTAAACGTAGCGAAAGTCACAAGTTGGACCAATATCGATATTCTCATCATGACTAAGGATGAGTCAGCTGAGGTAATTCGAAACGGATGGAGACAGCGATGCTGCTGATGATTGCTGGAATTGGCGAGATTGGGCAATCGTGAACGAGCTCTTTAGAGCGAATTGGGGAGCATTGAAGACGGCCGAAGCCAAGGTAGTTTGTCAAGAGCTCGCTGTTGGATTTCAGAATGGAGGATGATCAGATAGATGGTGAGCGAAGAGATCACGGAGTCGAGACAAACCTACCAGATTTACAAGCCCTGCAACTACGTATCTTGAGATATTATATCTTCTGGACGATGCAGACCTGTTTCTCTTGGCATGTCCCCGCGTGGAGAGGCGCGCATGATCAGGTTACATTGAGCACAATCTTGAGCCCCGCTTCTACCGGTACGCTGCAACGGATGGTCGTTTGGAAAGAGTTCTGCTGTGTAGATAGAATCAACGGGCTTTCTAACTAACTTGTAACACAGCCCCTGAACTCGGAGCTGAGCACTCTTTTGGGACGGCATACACAGTACAGTTCTTGGTCCATCCCAGGAGCGGGAGGCGACTTCACGCCGCTGAGGGCCTAATCGGCGCGGGTTTAGTGGACTTGTGACAGGATGCCTAACTAAGTTGGCAGGAATTGCCCGGTAACTTACAATCCCCAAAGAAATCCGCTTTGCATCATTTTCAGATGAGTACCCACCAGGGCAAGAATCACTGGTTGATTTTGCGGCAATTCTATGTGGACGGATACTGGCTTTGAAATATTTATCGGCTCGTGCACGTACTTGATAAATGCACCATTATGCCGCATAGTGCCTTTCCTTTGCGATCTCTCCCCCCTCTTGAAAGTTGAGACCCATGCATGAAGTGACTATTGAGCCGACAAATGCTCTTTTAGGACAGAGCCCCATGTTGTGCAGTCAAAAGCCTTAGGCAATTTTTGCTGTAATCAATATTTAACAAGACATTGCTCCTCAGATCACTGTGTTGACGCGCACTTATTCGAGCATGGCTGTTGTGGTCTCAGGCATAGGCTAGAGTCCTGCATAAAGTATTGCCAGAGGTCGTGCGCGGCTCATGGGGGCTCACGACCCCTTTGCAATACTGCATGCAGGGCTTCAACTTAGGTCTGACCAAAGTAAAGTGCGGAGCCAGGGCAGCATTTCACGACACCGGTACGTAGTAGTATGTAGGAACAAATGAGCATCGGTGGCCACAGATGTTAGCTAATTGCGTTTACGGCTGTTTGAACAAATGTCTGGCAAAGTTTGAGCGCTATTTAGGTCCATACTTCCAGCAGACGAGGCAAAGATGTCACGTGCATGAGCACAAGGACTCAATGCAGCATTGCAGCCATGTCAAGCACGCGCCGACACGAAATCCGCCATGATGAGTTCTGGGTGAGTCGTGACGGACACCACGCTTGCGGCTCATCAAATGCCGTACGGTACCCACAGTGCAACAATGCCGATCAAGCAGAGATCATAATCTGTTGTCCATTCGTTGGCGATTTTGTCAGGTCCAATTGAAAAAGCTGGCGCAATAGGAAACTTTGTTACTCAATGGCGAGTCTTCCGAGTCTTCCGAAAATAGACACACGGAAGTGCAACATGGCTGCTGCATGGGTGTTCGTGTCGTCATCGCAAGAAGCGCCAGTTGACGAGTACAGAGAGACTCATATTAGCCAGGGGACCGTCCAGATGATTGGCGGTAGGACAGCGCTTATGAATTGAAGGACACCATGGTAAATACTTTCACCTGTGGGCTTTGTCCGCCTGCCTGCTCGCGTCTGTTTACACGCCGGCGGAGTCCGAGGCCTACGGTCATCAACTCATAGCGTGGCGGGCCGGCGGCTACACAACCCAGCCCAACAACATAAACGACACGCTAGCTGGAATGGTAGCGAAACATCCTCGCAAACAAGAAACAAGAAACCTCCAAAAAGGCCTTGAACTATTGTACCTGTATATTGCTAGTACCGTACCGTAGAGGTAGGTAGGTCTCCCGAAAGTCAGGTACGCATGGAGCGGCCAATCACGTTTAGTGCTTCGCTGAGCCATCCTGGCTACCCTCATTGACTACCCCGGATTTGCATGGCTGAACGGAGAACCGGATTGTGCAGAGACAAGGCCGCCATCTACTGTGTAGGAAACGAGGCAGGGGAAGAGAACCCACCCCCACGGAAAGATCAGAAATGGTTGATCATGCGCCGAGGCTTTACGCCATTGTCCAAATCTAGATATGGGGAGACCTATGGTGGCTGAGTGGGTCCATCTAAGCTGGATGGACAGTTGTGAATACGAAGGAGGATTACTGCTTGAACAACTACACGCTATGTGATATCGTATACTTTCCGGCGCCTATGGATGGCTAGTGACGATCATGGAGTAACAACCGGGAGAGAAGGAAAGCCAGGGCTCCCGGATAGACTATGGCTATATAAGTCGACATCCAACTGTAC
>JAOYMO020455809.1:0-17379 GCA_025802455.2 Iodosphaeria phyllophila | reverse complement strand
GCGGATTTCTATGATACCGCCCGCCGTAGTAATATGTTCAAAGTGGCTGAGTCAGTCTAATCCACAATGAAATGTGGCGATACTTCCGTGGCCTCACGCTGGTAAGCCATACAGCCAAAGTCCCCCGAGGTCTACCGCAGACTCTGAGGTGCGGGATTACGGCTAGGCATGTGGGGCTTTTAGCTGTGCATGAGAGTGGTGGTTTTTATTCATACTACTGTGGTTGATGGCGTAATTTTTTATCCCTATTTTGTACGTACAGGGGTCTCCGCGCCCCTGCACCACATAGTAAAATTCCTCTTCCTAACCAATTATCGCCAACACCCTCACTGTCGTAGTAATGCTATAACATCAACTGAAAAGGCTATATTTTATACTCACAAGCAAATTGCAACCAGTCATCTTGCTTTAGTAACTACTACACGACAATTAGGGCGTTGGCAATAATTGGGTAGGAAGAGGAATTTTACTTTGTGGTGCAGGGGCGCGGAGACCCCTGTACGTACAAAATAGGGATAAAAAATTACGCCATCAACCACAGTACACGCTCTGTCCACCCAGGGTCTGTGTAGAGTTCTTGTGCATGACTTGCGCACATGGACTTTATTGTCAGCAGTCGCTGCGCATAACATTGTTTTCGAATTGCTTGCACGCAAGATAATTCATTCAAAGCCCGTAATTCAAGGAGCTACGCTCGCTGCTGGTTCACGATGAAGCCAGGCAAGCAGGCACCGAGAAGCGTCTGGGCGACTAAACCGTAATGATTTTCAAATCCGTTTCTCAGGCATTTTTAGGTTCAAGAATATCAATTGAATTGTCAGTTGAGTGGCAAAGTATCGGAAACTGTACAGTAATGAAAACATGAGGCAGGCTGAGCAGAAATATTATGCCTTCGTGACCAGCGCCTTCAGGTCATGACACCACTTGATGATAGCTTCACACACGAAAGCTGTATTGATGTGATTGTTTGCCTGAATTAGTGTCTCGGTTGATTAATTATACCTTAATGATGTGTTTGGTCTATTCATTTGACGGGGGCTGGCAGAAGGGTTAAATGCACGCTTTCCGTCGAGCCCCGGTTTTCGGTGGCCGAATTTAGCGACCCACAATGAATCGTGAAATCCCCACGCACATGCGGAGTAGAATTGGTGGTGAAGGAGGCTTTGGTAATATCCGCTACAGGGCGCCTCAGTTTCTACCAGTTATTCCGCGCCCCCAGTAACCCACAGCTGGAAATAATATCTCGAATACAAGCGGATAACTAGACTTATTGCCTCTTCGCTTTTGCCGATGACCCGCTGAGAATTGACTGTTACACTGAGCAGGTCACTCAAGATGGAATCTTCTCTACATGTAGTGCCGGAAAACCACCTTGGAGGTTTCTTGATGCACGCAAGCGCAAGTGGCGCTAGCAGCTCGAAACCAATTTTCACGTCCCCACTGGTATTCCCTAGCGTACTGTAACCAAGTCTGCTGTCCCGTACTATGGGTGGTTGCAGATTAAAATACCCTGATCAGGTTCTGGCGCCAGCAAGGGAAGGAGCGCTGGGGCAAAGGTACAGAGGTACTTATGCACGCACCAATCAAATTCTCTAAAATAAAAATAAAAAGCCAGAGTGGCAGATAGAAGCCGGAACAACAGGAAAAAAACGTGGAGCAATTTGCATCAACACCATCTAGTATAGTTATACTGTACAAGTCTATCCTAACACTTTGTGTGCATGCCATCAGGATCAATTACTGTGTCACGACAGGCGAATTTATTTCTTACTTTCATTGCTCGCAATCAATAACCCCAAAAGCAATTTAGTGGCAATGCCAAGGACGGTACGGCTTCTTCGGCCGCTTCTGCTCTCCCGCTTGAATTTCTCCTACTCGAATTTCAATTGGTTATAAAATCCCCCACATGGCTTGCCGCCCGACGGCAAGGCCCCCTGTCGCGACTTCATTCAGGCTTTTTACTTATGTCTGATCATAGTACATACAGTACACAACACTGTACATCCAAGATGCAGCATCGTGGAGCCAACGGCTTTGGATCGTGCAGTGCAGCGCCGTGAAATTGAGCACCTTAGGTCAAGCTCCTGTTGCAAGATTTGACAGCTAATGTTCACTGTGAGAGTATTGTACCATTCCTAGCGGTGGAACACTCGATCTATGCATCGGGTATCACTCAGCCACTCTACCTTTACGAGTGAAATGTCATGAACCGGCAACGGACATAGCAGGATGTCGGACATAGTGGTTACAAGTACCTGTACCTTCCGCCGAACAGTTCGACTGTGGTATTCCCGGTAGGGCATAGCACATGCATGCAATGCGCGGGATGAACGGGATGAAGCACCCCGGCAGAAGCACGACCCGAAAAAAAAGTCGAAGACACGATTCCAACGGCGAAATCCTTTTATCGTTCAAAATCTGCACCACAACCTTAACGATGGGTTGAATACCGCCAAAATGGACTCTTTGACTAGAAGATCATGTTTACCGTACGATCTAAATCCCTCGTTCATATGAATACCGAGTGAGGTCGCGCATATGGAGTTGTATGCTTCGTGTTGTATTCTTCAGTGCGAACTGTGCCTTCGGCCCATTGGAGGTGGGGCTTCTGTGGGGAATGAAGTGCACCTGGGGCCAGACCGGGGCGGAGTCGTCTAAACTACCCCTGGCCGTGTGCCTGCCGTGTGCCATCTTGAGTCTGTGCCAACGCGCCGCCCTTGACCCTAGAGGGCTGAATGAGGCAGCCCTGTACAATAAGAGTAGCGATAAGGTGCCGTACTGTACTTTGGTAGTACCGGCACGCCCGCATCCCTCCTCTGAGAGATAAAATCGCTGTCGTAAGATTGCCCATGTCAGATACAACGAGATGGCCGGGATGGGTCTCAAGAAATTCATCAAATACTCACAAGGTGGTGAGTGCTGCAGGGCGAGCACTCAAAGTGCAGTACATGCATAGTGATGTATTGCTTCAATCTACCGTAACTTTACCTCTCCTGAAAAATGACCTTGAAAGCCCTTGCTGTATAGAATTATCCCAAAATTGCTGGGAGTTAATTTCTTAAGATTGTGGTTGGTGTCCGCATGCATTTCGTCCAAGTAAACGGTTTTATCACACTTAAACTAGTTACCGGCTACAGATCAATTAATGGATTGAATATTACTGTCTTCTGTGTTCTTCCTTTGGCAAAGAGAACTCAGTCTAGTGCTTTCCGAGCTCATGTCTTGTATTAATGAAGTCAACTGCTATGTAGCGAACGGCGCTGCACAACCTTAAATTTCAATGTCGGACTTCCAAGCTAAGCTAGGAGATTTTGCCTATTGTTCTCCTGACACACGAGGGGATACTGGCAAGTATTGCAGTATTTCGGTTGGAGTGTGAGACCTGGGGAATATGTCACAGGGTTCTTAGGTTAGGATAGGGAGAGAAGGCATGATATGCTGGCCCTACCAGTATCCGTACAGGATGCACTGAACTTGATGATACATGATACAGCAACGATCAGCCGTGATCCTCTTAACCAAACCTGTATCATGTGCATGATAGGGTATGTACCGGCCAGTGCACGGAATACTGCATTGTCCGGGCCTGGTTGCGGGTATCGATAGTAGACTCGATGGCTCATGGGCACGAGGTTGAGATGGTTCAGCGCACGCGCGGTATCAGCGTGACTACTGAAAAGGTGATGCGGCAAGAGGCGAGCAACGTCGCGGGTAATTGCCTGTAACACAGGAATCGACCCCAGCGCCGATGTCATGATTCTTCCTGTCGTTGCCCTCTGCACCAACTCAAGGATGGGAAGTTGGAGGAATGTTCATACAGGAATATGCAGACGATGGCAGAAGATGGTTCGATAATTCTGAAGATTTTGAATGAAGCGAAGCACTTGCTAATAAAAAGTAACATTTCATCACATCTAACCGTCGGCTGCTTCCATGGGTGGGGTTATCCCTCTCTGCAGGATCTCCCAGCTAGATCCCGACTGATTAAGGCTGCTGGAAAGGAGGATGGCACCACTGCGGGCCTAATTGCGACTAACCATTCCCACCGGTAATGTGGGGGACCTGCTCGTCCTGGTAGTAGATATTGATTGATGGTTTCACACCACTTGGCCAATAATCCCTTAATGCTGACTGCAGCTTTCTCTGCTGGAACAGAAATTTCTAAATCTAGAATGTACTCTGAAGTACTGTACTGATGATCTTGCCCGCTGCCGCCACGCGGCGCCTTCCTTACAACGCCTGCTACATGCTGCTCTGCTTACCCAAGTTGGGTAGTTGGTACTGTCCATCAATCAGGCTTGCAGCAAGCGACGCCGAAGGGCAAGCAGCGTGGCCTGCATTTTTCTTAATCCTGAGGCTTCCAAGGTTGCCAAGCAGGAATTTGCCTCCTCCATTTGGACGCTTGTGCTCTAGCGAGCACTACCAATACATGTCGTGCTGTCACCCTCAATTTTTAACAATTGCCTGCCGTATAGTAGGGTAGTAACCTGGGTTTTTTTTGGTCAATAATCCAGGCGAACAGGAGAGAGTGTGTAGAGACGTGTTCGATGAGGACTTTTCTATGGTCGTTCTATTTGAAATAGTCGATGTACCTGGCCCGCGACGCCGTCCGATCCCTCACTTTCGCCAGGGACTCCGCACCGGCTGTCACCCGTATCCGGCCCGGTTCCTTGCCTTGGCCGAACAACATTACGGTATTGTACAGGGCTAGCGCACGGGCTCGCATCCAAGTACTGCCACATGTGCATACTCCATGCCTAGCCAAATCTTTTATCAATCTCTTCTGATGAAATGAGAGCCATTTTCGTCTTGGTTGAGATGGTCAATTACCGATAGGGGGTACAATCAGATAAGTCGGCATTCCCGTACTCCTCACTCAGTTCTTAACTCTGCTCACATCCCTCTCCCCCCTGATTTATCGTCGGCCTTCATACGCATTCTGTGTCTCCGCTCCTCTCTACGGTAGGGTAAAGTTGTCTACGTAACGTTGTCCGCTTCTGCGCTGGGATTTGCCTTCTTGGAAGTCCCCCCAGCTTGAAAGCAACGAGGAGGAGCGGATAAACCAGAGGCGAATGAAAAGTCCTCAATACGAATTCGCCACGGCGCGACAAAGCTAGCCCCGTGCCATTCATTTCAGCCCTACAACGTATAAATACTGCTGTAGTCTCACCAATGCTGAACAGCCGACGTTCGGCCTTACCGCTTGCTGCCCGTGTCGGGCCCACAGATTATTTAGTCCAGCCGCAGCTGCATTTGCCTCGTCATCTTTGTCGCCGCCCGTCGATTGTCCGTCGACCTCGGACTCCACCGCCCTGCCTCGGCGCTAGCATGTTGTAGTTGCATGTTCCAGCTGATCTCATGTTCCCCTAAGCTGCAGCAGACAATCAATTGGATCTGGTGCTTTGCTGGCCAGCCGCCAACGTTGCTGTACGACGGACCGCAAGGCGGTAGCGTTGACTTGACGTACAAAAGTACTGTAGCGGAAGGGATGGAAAAAGAAAGAAGCAAGTACGCAATGGATGTCCATGTTTCTTCAATGGACAATGGAGGCCGCATCCCTATTTATATGGAGTCATCAAGTCGACATGGTTGTCGTCGCGACTTGGGTGGCTCTCGACCGTTTGCAACGGGACTCTCGCCAGGACTAGCTTCACTTCCCATGTCCATTCCGAGTGGTCACTCATTTGCACAAGACGATATTGCACCTCCACCGCTACCACCGCCTCGATTTGTTCCTGTTGGCGGGCCTTGCGAGGCTCCGTTTGATTCTATGGGCCGTCGCCACCCACCAGCTGGAGAATCATGGAAATCTCAAAGTTCTGGCTACGAAAGCCAACCACACAGCCTCCAACCCGACCGACGAGAATGTTCGGATCAATCCTTTAGGGATCACAAATCATTCCATGACCGGAAACCATCTAATGATTATACAAACCGTGCAAAACGGGAGATCGATTACGAACGCGATGAGGGATATCATAGCTTCACTTCGTCCTTGTGAGTTGGATGGTTTTCTTTTTTGCGCGTTTTATACATTTCACTCGGAAGGGACAATTACTCACACTTTACAGATCAAATACTCAGGAATCACTGCCTAGACTGTTTATGTCTCACGACCAGTTCAAGTTCCGACCGAGTGCTAATGAATATGATAATTCCCTTTTGAAGAAATTTGATGCTCGTCGAACCTTGGATCATCGACCGTTGGATAGCCGGTCATCCCCGCACCGGGGACCTCTGAGTTCTTCGGCTATTGACGTTGCTCCGCGTTTTGTGGCTGGTGAGAGCCTACTGCGTCCACGACTGCAACCTTTGTCGCTGCCGATTCGATCGAACAACGATACGTTCTTCGAGTCTCCCAGTGTAACTACAGATTCGGCATTTCAAAATACCATTTCGTCGCGGCCTCATTCAGATTTCTCCAGCGGTGTGGAAATTCCCTCACGAATGGGATCACTTGAGGCAGACCAGCCGTTCTCATCACGAACGAGAAGAATCGACACTGTCTCTTCACCTCAGGGTACTTATGAAAGTCGCAAAGAGGAATCGTGCTCACCCCAAGACGAGTATCTGGACATTCGAAGAGAATGCACCAACGTCGGCCAGAAAAGGCGTGCTTCGTCACCGCCCCTTGAAGGATTATCTTTCCCGAGATTGCCCGGGTCCGGGGAGATCTTACGTCGACGTGAGGGTGCGACTCGGTCATCACCTACACCTCGGTTGTCTATGACCGCTCAAGGACCAGCCTCGTCATGTCTTGCCTCGGCTTCCGCACGGAATAATTCTTATTCCTCGGTCATTTCAATGGCGGCTACAAGCATGTCCAGTCTGTCTTTTGGGAGAAGATCTCCTCCAGGCCTCATATCACCAGGGGCTGGTTCTCCCGTCGACACAGTGACTGGGTCTCCTTACCGTGGCTCCCACTCATTGACGCAGTCTCCCATGGGATCCTTTGCTCGAACTCCCAACCAACGGTCGGTTGCCACGAACCCGCAATCCATGTCCCCACGAAAGATCTCCGATACACCTAAATCTACGGCCGCTCGGATCCAAGGTTACTACATGTGCGAATGTTGTCCCAAAAAGCCTAAGAAATTTGAGACTGCTGAAGATCTGAGGTAACGAATTTTGTTTGATATCCTTCTATCATGTCTCCTTGGTTGAGCCTTGCCTGGCTCTCGTGCGTTTCATAGTTTTATGCTTACAATCCGTCTAGTGCGCATGAGGCGGAGAAACAATATGAGTGCTCCTTTTGTGGCAATCGATTCAAAAATAAGAACGAGGCAGAACGTCACCAAAACAGTTTACATGTGCGGCGTCATAGTTGGTCCTGTTCCGCACTTCATATGGCTGGATACGAAAAGGCTTTTCACGAAAGTAGTACGCGACCTGGTGTGGCAGACCTTTGTGGATATTGCGGGGAGGAATTTTTAAGAACTGGGCCGGGAATTCCACGTGAGGTTACCAATCGCGACCTGGAAGATAGATTGCGACATTTGCAGGATGTGCACAAATTTCGGGAGTGCAATTCCAGCAAGAAGTTTTTCCGGGCTGACCATTTCAGACAGCATCTGAAGCACAGCCATGGCGGCACTAGTGGAAAATGGACCAACATGCTGGAAACGGCTTGCATGATTGAAGAAGAGCCCCCTCGGCCACGAACTTGAAAGGGTGTGGACATTTACAGAACACTATTACAACGCCATCACCAAAGTCAAGACATATTGGTGCGAGCAGTAACACAGCGAGCCTAGCAAGCCTGACGATCGTTCTAAAATCGCTCCTCTTACGCGCCGTGAGTCGTGTGGTGAGAATACCTCCCAGCTGAGACTACGGACGACTTGGTTGGTATCCCGCCAGCCCAAGGAAGCTACAAAAACGTGAGACACAACAATGCCCGAGACTAGCTTGAATCCTGCCTCGCTGATTGCAGCTTCGGAGTTGACCAGCGGGATTGAGGGTCTCGGATGCTTCGGGTCGCAATGCTCAGCTTGCCTTGGGGAACGCAAGGGTGGCGCTTTTGAGACACGGCCAGTGGTTGGAATACGACTGCATGACTACCGGTACGGTATCAGCCCTCGTCTCGGGGTCAACATGCCGAAGCGCCATGACGATTTCTGAAGGGGTACACATGGCTCGACATGCATAGCTTACCGCATTGGTGATGCCCTGCGATTGCCACGCAGACCGGCCCGCTCGGTGGGGGCAAGGAGCTACCCGCAGCATCAAATTTGCTAGCGGAGTTGATGGTTGGAGCGGGAATCACCTACCGTACCGCAGGAGGCATGGTTCGAGTTCATGCAGGAATCGACTCATGGAGTCGTCGAACACGTAACGAGCAATCGTTACTTTTAGCATACCTAAAGGAGAGGTTCTGTATGTTCTGTAAGTAATACCTTTTAATACAAGGTATAATTTAGTCACACTGTTGGTACTGCGATGAGCCAACCCACGCTATCTACAACTAAAATAATCACACAACAATCAAATCTCTCTAGGCCGTGCATCATGTGCTCCGTTGTGTTGGAAATGGGTGTCAAATAGGAGGCTGCCGCAATTCCCTGAAGTGATAAAAATCTTCCCATGCGGCCTTTCGCCGGCGCACCAACTCTCCCTCCCCTGGAAATTTGGGGAACTCCCAACCTTACCCGGCTTCCCCCACCTCGCTGAGAAGGCTCGAGTGCCGGGATGAGGTCCTCCTGAGCACACGCTTACTGGATAGAGCGCCAGTCTTTCTGGAAGTCGGTGAAGACTGCAAAGTATATTTGCAGTGCGTGTGTACGTGGAGTACTCTCTGAGGACGTATCATGTCACACTAAGCTTATTTTCGATGCGATATGATAGATGCATAGATGAGCTGTAACGATACCGGTAGGGCTTGGGGATCAAAGACACGAGGAGACGTTGTGTGTTCAGTACATCACTGTACAATCGCCCATAGCTGGACGAATATTCTGCCGCCTACTGTGCAGCGCTGAGTGTTTATCAATGTTGATAGGTGTTAACCTGAGTATAATGCCTATCAGAGCTAACCCCTACAGTACTTTCCCACCTCAACCTAAGCTTGTTCACCCCCACTCGGAACTCAAGTCTGAAGACACGTGACACAGACTACCACTGGTGCCATACTGTATGGCCATGCTTCCACAAACCTGAAGACCCTTGCTTCCACAGGGTTGATATTTCTCATATATGTACTGTAAAGTCTTGTGGGGCCCGATCCTGATTTCCCTTTCCCAGATTATCGCTGAACATCACAATGATGCTTCACCAAATTGAATGGCTTGAAATTTCGAATCAATGAAACCCAGGACAGGGACGGGGGCGTAGGCTACCATTGCTATCGAATATCAGTAGGGATGCTTCGCATTACTCCTGGGCTTACGGTATCGGTACCAGTACCGATACCGTGATCGGCGGAGTTGAATCCTCCCACCACCGGGGAAATCAATTCTCCGGCGAAGTCATGACACTGCTTCCATGTTTCTGTGTTGCATGATCACTGGCATCTTTCCCTGGTGTCCCCGAGCTGCATGGCCGAGGAGAGCCCACCGTCTGGCGGTCCTTACGAGCGCACGAGCACAAGACAAATGGCCGTGCTCTCCCGATATCGGTACTGAGCCCACGTTTTGCCCACGCCGTAAGGGACGCGGCTCCTTGTTGGAACGCGGAACGTAGCGGTACAACCTGTCACAGATCGTGAACAGTGGATACTATATCTGGCGGGGGTTGTAAGTTAGGTTTGGATCTTCCTCCAGTGCCTCCTACCTGCATTCTTTACCAGGATCTGCTTCCTCTCTGCCGAAGGACAGATCCTCACGGTTTGTGTGACGATGTGCAGTACATCGTCATACTACTATTTTAGGGGATTTGCCTACGGTGGGAAGATCAACACCGAAAATGGTCCCCGGCGAGGATTCAAAGCGTGACACCCACGAGGTCTGATCACGGCAGAGCACACGGACTATACTGGGTGTAAGGCTGGGTGGAGTGGTAATACAAGATTCCCTGCTAGTATAACTTGAGTATACTGCTGCAGAATGTTGGAGCTTCGCTGCGCTTAGACCTTCTAGGTACTATGTAAGCACCTGCTGACTGGCTTGGAACTCTTGGAAGATTCCTTGGCGGTAGAGTACGCACTGGAACCAGCAGAATCTATGCGGGTTGGATGTGTCAGCGTGGTCCCACAGGCCATTCTGTTTCTCCACTCGCCAAGTTGTTTCACTGCCAACATTTCGAAGGGCTGCAAGCTGCTAGTACACTGCAGTGCGGACCTCCTGGAATGGGATGGACGTTTTATGACAAACTAGGAAAAAACCGACTGACAGAGGCTTTTGCCAGCAATGCGAGCAAGGCGAGACAAATGCTCTGCGATCTTGCGTTGAACCCATGGATCCGTTCCACTTGGACCAGGCAGAAAATTCGACGGATGGAACGCCTGATCCAAGTCAAGATATTTGGCTGTCTCAGGCTCGCTCGAGCCAACCTGAGAACTTCTTATGTCTCGCGTGCGACAGCGCTCACCTTAGGCAATGACGATGGTCGTCCTTAAACAAAGTGAAAATATGGTTCACAAGAAGGATTGGTAGATGTTTCTTAAAAATCGAATCTGCCCGCATGCGCATGTCAATAGTCCGAGTAAATGAACCAAGCACTCAGGAAAGCCCAGAACTAGGACGGATTCAGTTCCTGAGACTGAGGTCTCAGCTTGGGCTCCCTTCCTTTGGACCAAATCGGGCCTAAAAAATCATCGCCGAGACTCGGGTCGCACTGGCTGTCTCGGCAATCCCGCTGAAATCAATGAATGTCCCGGCCAGTACGTCTTGCTGTGGAAGATCCCACCATTTCTAGTGTACCCGAGCCTTGTCGACCTGCTGCCTGGATGTTGAAACTCAGCATTGAGCAGTTGGTCCCACTTTTCCACATTACAGTCAGCTAAAAGTCTGAAGAAGTCCGAAGGTACAGGGAGCGGTCGCTGGTGCTGGTAATCACTTGTAGGGTGGAAATCGAATCCTGGCGCTTTCAAAATCCTTCAGGTGCTTACTTAATGAGTCGAAAATTGAAGTTGGAAGGAGCTTGTTAAACCTTTGACAAATCTTGGGGGCACTGCACGCAAATACTGGTAGGATACTGGGAGAAAATCGAGGTAACCGGATATGGGAAATTGCGGGGACAATGAACAGAAACGCAATATGAGAAGGGGGGCAACGGTGAGAGAACCTCCGAATACAACTGGAGAAGAGTGCGGCCAGCTTTCCGTCCTGTCAGGTCATGGGCTGTTTGCCCCTCCCGCTCTACTTGCCGTCTTTACTGTGCTCTACCTTCTCAAGTACCGAGCCATGTTGGCACCCTGGCGGGACGGTTTGGAGAGGGATGTGGGGTCTGAAAATGTCCTCTCGCTTGGGGTATCACTAACGGGTTATGGAAGGGAATTTGATTGCCGGCCGTACTGTACTATGTTGCAGCATGCAGCCCCTCCAAGTCTTGGGATTCTTGTTCTTGTTTTGAATACTTATGAAGCGTCGATGTGGTGAAGCATCTTGTGCTACTATCGTCGTTTGAACCTTTCACTCTGTGGGCTCAATAGGACCCTAGACGGATGCTTTCAAGCAAATACTAATGGCAGGCTCCACATGATGAGCCAACCGACAATTTTCTGTGATATGGTAAGGTGATTTGGAAAGAAGTGGGCAACTTCATTCTGGTGCAAGGTAGGGCAGTGAACGTTGTGAAAAAAAAACAAAATAAACACTGCTGCACCACTGGGTTCCCCTGCTCAAACCATCCACATGCTGTTATCCGCCCACTCAACTCCCTGCAAAAACGCTGAATGTCTGATTTTTTTTTCAACCCTTGTACAGTTCGCAGGGGTATACGATATTAATATGCTACTTACTAGCTCTATCCAGCAGGTTGTATATGAAATCGGTTCAGCTGTCGAGAAGGTTCACGATGTGAGTGGATATCCTGAGGTGCAGCGGGCAGAAGATTTTGTCCCCTTCAGACAAGCCACAGCAGCACCCAGAAACAGCTTCAATATGAATAGTCCTATCAGAAATCAGGCCATAGACTCACCGGTTCTTTCCAAGGGCCTTGTAGGATTTTCTGCCACATCAGTCATGAGTATACGCACTAATCCATGGCAATCCAGGCAGTGTAAGATGTGAAGTGACTGCGCTCAGACATGGACTTTGACACAGAACTCGACAGGCTCACCTTCTCGGGTCATCCACACGCCCATGTTCATCTCGGTAGGGATTCCACAGAACGTCTTGGGGCAATCAACAGACCAGCTCTATTCACATTCTGTAGCGTGAACGTAGATGGTCGGAGCTAAAACGACATACCTCTATAGACCGTAAGCCTAACAAACTTCCCTGAGAGGCTTAGTATCTACACCTTTCGCTTGTTCTCATGTAAGCACGGCATGACCGGTTGTGATACGAGCTGGCTGTATCCCGCACAACAGGAAGTTCTGTCGGTGTTCGACGCAAACGCTGCATCGAGCGTGGGTGCGTACCGGTACTTGTTGCTTATGTGATGCCCTAGAAGGCTGGACATGTCCGCTCTTCAGCCCCGATAATTTGTGGAAAGTCCAAGGATTTGGATGGAAAGCTTCACCTTACGAACCTGTTGGACCTCCGAACGAACGGCCGAACGAACAGCCACTTCAGAGTCCTGCCCCTTTCGACGTATCAAGAGGCTCCACGACCCTCCCCAAACTCCAAAGGCCCATGTTACGAGCCCTACGAAGGGACGGATTTGCAGGATCTGGAGACGTGTCTGAAACGGGATATGGATGGAATACATCCAGGTGCATATACATCGTAGATTTCCGTTTCCGGGTCAATCTAGTTAGTGCTATTGTAGTGTTTTTTTTCTGATCCATAATGAAATCTGTCCTCGCCATCTACTGCTCTCGTTTCTTGCATGGTCCAAGAACTCAGCTTGAACCGCGGGCAAGCCGCCGTGTTGGTGAATGCTCTCAATCTGGGTTCGCAGCAGCCAACATAACGCAGACAGAGCGCTGCAGGACAGCAGGTGGCTTTTTGCGTTTGCTTGATGGCTTTCAGGCTGCTATGTTTCTGGACCGTGGTCGAGGTTTGTCTACATCCATCACAACCATCGTATCCGTGAGTACTGGTGGGGAGGGAAATGGAACATCTCTGGGACTGCTAGAATAACCAACTGAGACACAACGGAAGTGGTCAGAACCGTTCGTTGCTCGGAAATTGCGACCTTCTGCTTGACAAAATCGTTGCCCAGCTCCGTCGACGAAGGCATCTTCGAGTTAACCTAGCTGGGATCTGAACGTGATGGTTAACAGTGCTGCTTACACAACTCTAAGCAGCCACTTAGGATTTAACGTAAGTTGAAATCACAATTGACTACACGCGTACGTGAAAACGGGTATTGGATTCAATGATGGGAACGAAAAAGAAGTATCTACAGCTCCCAGCCGGCAGGCTTCAATACCACCAAAAGCAGTCAGCATTCTGCTGGGTGGTTATGTTGCACTTCCATGTGGGTCCATACCTCCCAACCGATGAAAATTCTTCTCCGTGGAGAGTTCCAAGCCGGAATCAATCTCAAAAGCCATGAGATATTTCCCTTCCCCTTTTCGTGCAAAAACTATACCGGGTTCGCTGTGGTGATGTGTTTGATTGGTTCAGCATGCTTTCCGCAACCTTGGCTCCGTTGAACGTAGATCCATCAGCTGGCGTGTTTGCTGAAGAAATTCATGCATAGAGCCTTGAGACGTCATTTCAAGACTTCTTGATAGAAGTCACATGCGTTGGATCTTTCGATGTACTTCAATTCCTGGACGGTGACGAGTTTTCACATGGATTTGTTTTTGGTCCTAGTGGTTGGAGTTGAACACTCGCACCCGTTTCTTCTTTGGTCTTGTGTTCATGTTCTTGTTATTCTTGGTTCTCTCCCGTAACGGTGAGCGAATCGAGTAGAATTCATTGAATGCATATTGAACTCTACAGGGTGCAGTTGTTATGCTGGATTAGATGGAGTTTGCGGTAACAGATGATCGATTCGTCGACTCTGCAGAAGAGAGCATCACCGAAAGTAAGGGGGAAACATTATCATCCTGAGTAACGCCGGGCTCCTTGCGGAAGCCGGCAATTCAGAGAACTATTTGAGCCAGAACAGAAGCTAGTCTTGGGAGCAACAAGGCAAGTGAGTCTGTTACACTTTCCACTGAAAATCCAACTGGCGCCCACCTCCAGGGGATATTTTGGGACCGCACGTAAGCTAAGACCTGTCTATGAAGGGGAGGAAATAGAAGAAGTGAGTATCTTGAGGAATGCCTCCTCAGTATCAGGGGTCCTTTCTGCTGGGGTCTTTACGCTTATCAGTAGCTAGAGTATGGACCGGAGAGCTCTTCATTGCATGATGCAAAATCGGAGACGGAATACGATGGTTGGAGTCTGCCCGGAGACTGAATGAGGGCTTCGATCTCTTAATGCTGTGTCTATATATCGCATGGTAAAGGAAACGTATTTTCAAGTCCAAAGCCTTCTCATCGAAAATCAAGGGGCTCGCGGAGGCGATTTCCTAGCTATCTGCGGCCCAGAATCCAGCCCCACGGGACGAAACAAGCGAAATGGCAAGACACTATCGTTCTCTCCATGTCGAGGGGTCGGACTGAAATGATGCGACAACTTCTATCGGATTGGATAGTTATTAGAGACCCGAGAATCGGTTGCGTCCCATAGGAATCATAGCCAGACCACATCTGGATTTGCAAAAGATCTCGAGTATCACATATCAAGACAGGACGGATTCGCTCGCAAGAACGGCCATACCGGTTTTTTGGAAAATAGGTAAATAAAGTCCTGCTGCGGCCGCGTCTGCCTCGAGTCAGTGGCATGTTTCTTCCTTCACAGTGCATAGAGACATGCGTGGAGGACGAAGAGGACGATCTACCATCTAAACGAAACAAGCCCGCACGAACATAAATTACCAGCAAAAGTTGAACCAACTTCCAAAGCTGCTTCAACCGTGGCCGAGAGAAACTTACCTAACATTTGAAACCGCGCAAGCCCAGTGAGTGTGGGGAGAGCCGCTCACCACGATAAGCTGCAGGCCATCGTCACTATGAGAAAAACACGATAGAAGAGCAAATTTTCACCGACATCCAGGGATGCCAAGAAAAGAGTTATTTTTTGTTTTTGTTTTTTTTTCGTTTTTCTCCCACGGCGCTTACTTCGGCACTAACTCGCCCTGGGCACAGCGTTAGAAGGTCTTGGGCGAGATAGTCTAGTTGTAAGGCGTCTCAGTCGTCCTCTAAGTAAGCGTCAGGTGGTCTGGGCACCCACCCACGCCGAGACAGACGTCGTGGGTTCAAATCCCACAAGCTCAAAGGTGATCACGGTGGAGGAAAGGCCGGCTACATTTTACGGGAGGGCTGCAGGGGTCTAAGGGTTTTCTTTTGAAATATTTTTCCTGAAGAGTTTTTCCGCCGAAGTCATGCTTGTACTGGGCGCATTTCATGGCGGAGTTACGATGAATGTCCCCCGAAATGATGTATTAGTCTTGTCAGTTGCTCGGTAAAACAATACGCAGCGTGTTCATGTATCCATATGTAATAATGTACCTCGTCGGCGAAAGGGTCTGTCATAGCTGATAGCTGCATACGGACCAAATAAACTTGATTAAAATAAAAAAGATTCGGCACTAACTAACCACATTGTATCCAGGTTCCCACAGCGAGTAATCGGTCAGCTCGGTACCGACCCAGTGAACTAGGGGGGCTCACAAAACATGCGATACTGTACCGAGGCCTTCGCAACGACGTCGAGCGAGGAGTAAACCGGAGCACCGCTGACAAATGTGTCGACGATGCCAGGCCAGCGAATTCCGCATCGCATAAGCATGTGCTGTATGTAAGCAAGGATACGAAGCGAACCAACCCGCAGATAGGCGTGTTTCTTTAAATCCGCGACCCCTACTGCAACTGTAGGGGGCCGTTCGGGACTCCGGGATTTGAATTATTCGGTCTGTCGGCATTCGCGTCTGCGTTTCTGGGAGGTGATTAATTTTGTTGTAAGTGACGGGTTTTGGGAAAGGTTTGTCTTGGGGCTAGGTGGGGAAGGTCGAGATGAGGTGTCGCACGTACGAATTGAGATAGGCTCTGGTACGCTACCCCTGGGGGCAGTAGGCGGGGTGGTTCGTCAGGGCAAGGTAGATAATATTCCTTTATTGCCTTGAGACGTCTCTAGAGACCTTGCTCGTATTTAATTTCCAGGCTGGCTTACGTTCGGAACAGGACAGTGGTGGTAGGAAGGGTAATAAATCCTATACAGAGGCACCAAGTGAAGACAAAAGGAAACGATCTAGATTACGAGCTAGGTGCGGGACGTGGAGAGAAAGGGAGGGGTCCGATAACATCCAAATTTTAATAGTTGACCATGATGGAAGTGACGGTATCGGCAAGAACTCGAGCTGTGAGAATTCGGTAGGTGAGCCACTTCAGAGTCTACAACCTACACTGATCTGACAAAAAAGACAAGCAAACGAGGTTCTTCTCTCTAAAATGCCCGATTTCAAGCGTTGAAAATTGGTGGGTGGCCATGACCGTTCCGGCAGCAATGCATATGGACTTGTTCTAAGTTAGTCGCAATTGAACACACTCGAGTTTTGTCTGATTTGAATAAACACAGCAAGGTCAAAATTAAAAGCATACGAACGCGTCGGTTTGGTCCACCAAAAAAATTTCAAGTTTGGAGGAAAGTATTCTGGGAAGCTATGATAGGGTTTAGGGTTAGAATTGGGGTCGGAGTGTATGAGTAAGGGTTAGGGTTAAGGTGATTCGATCGGGTTAAAGAAATGCGGCAAAAATACGGTGCTCCGTTCCGTACCGATGCGGCTATCTGTGCCGACTACGGGGACTCCATCCCAACTTGGCCCCCAAGCTCTGACAGTCACCACCACAGCGACAACCACAGCGACACGCATCCACGCCCAAAGTCCGCGCAACACCGCGGCGACAACAGAAAGAAACAACAGTGATGACGATGGACCGACACGGATCGCCGGGCCTCGCGCCCCGCCACGACGCGTCGTCGCGGGTGTCGAAAGCATCGGACGGGTCGTCGGCGTCGGATAAGCTGGCCGCATTGCGAGCACGCGTCAACGCGGCGCTGAGCTCCAGCCAGGCGAGAGGCGGGCTCAGCGTGGGTCTGCATCCCATGCTGCAGGAGACGGCGACGACAACGGCATCGACGAGTTCGAGTTGGAAGCCGACGAGTGGTAGTGGTAACAAGGGCGGCGATGCTAAGACGGGGCGTTCTGGTGGCGGCGGTGGTGGTTCTGCGGCTGCTACGGCCAGACGAGCTGGTCTTGGTGGGAGTGGGAATGTTGATA
>JAOYMO020455727.1:0-17382 GCA_025802455.2 Iodosphaeria phyllophila | reverse complement strand
ATACATTCGAAGAAACTGAAGTAATAAACCCTGGTAGGTAGAAACCCCAGATATGAGAGTGTCTTCGAGAAGACTCTGAAGATTGCTCGACATTATGCCGATGCAGTCCAGGTCCAGGCTAGGAAGCATCAATGACGATATCTTAAGTGTAGATAAGGATAATTTTTGCACTATGGCCTAGCTAAGTCTTGTTCCAATCCCAACTGAACAAATCTCTCCAGAACTCCCTTAACCCATAGCGTGGCGCCTTAGACACTATGGCCTAGCTAAGTCTTGTTCCAATTCCAACTGAACAAATCTCTCCAGAACTCCCTTAACCCATAGCGTGGCGCCTTAGACTCGTGTATAAAAATTTGACTGGATTTACTACTGCCATTGCGAAAGTGGTCGAAGATCCCACTTGACTGATTACGGGCCTCCGTTTGACCTTTGGAAGAAAGGGTAGCTCGTTGCCGGATAATATCGGGGAGTTGCGGAGCGACTTCCGCGTAGCAAGTCTTGAGTTCTCGTTCAAGCGTAAAGTAAGGTTTCTTAGCCAGCTCAGGTGCCATGAGGTTGTAAGATCGTGTCAAAGAGTTGAGATTCGTAATGGAAAGCTGCATGTACGATGTTTCGGTTTGAATCCATTGTGGATCTCGAAAAGGAAGTGATAAAGGCGTATGTTCATTGCTGACAACATCATCTGGAAAACGATTTGGCCTATCATCCCCGGCCGAAGTCGGGCTGTTCGTAGCAGCAACAGTGTCGGGAACAAGTTCGAGAGCCTGATCATCGACAAGCTGCTGCCGCAGCGTTACCATGACAGGATCCTCAGTGTAATTTGTTGGGATGACCTGTTCAGTAGAGTGCTTTTGTGGATTGTGAACTCGCTCCGCTAAAGCATACTGCCTCGCTCGATCTATCTGCTCTTGAAGCGAGCCCCCTTTACTTGCGATCATACGAGCAGCATGGCGCTTCCAGTCACTCCGTAACCTCGTTCGAAACACATGGACCGCTTTGGCCAGTTCTTGTTGCTTCTCTATCCAAGGTGGCGTGATATCCTGCCGTTTAATCATCTTGTTCATCACGTACTCAGTAGTGTCAATGAAAGGATTATCTGACCGCGGGTCGCGCTCGACCCCGCGTCCTCTCGGAATATTCTTGAATTGCCCACGTGCTATTGCGTCTTCAATCCGTTCATTTGCCAGCGATGCAATGCCGGCCAAGGTATTTGGAATACCTCGCGCAGCAGGTTTGAAGCGATCTCGGAACTCCTGCCTTAACGCCTCCCGCTCATTGTCACCAAGGCCTTGGCCACTTTTTTCCTTGGACCCCAATCCTAACCCTGTGTATGTGGCGGCCTTGTCTCGTGCATTTGAAGCACGTTGGCCAGGGCTCGACCGATCTACTGGCCACATCCTCATGTCGATCGGCTGTAAATCGGGGTATTTAGGTTTGGTTGAGCCGCGCAACCCAGGCTTCAAGGGTTTGTGGGCGTCGTCTAACATGCGTAACAGGGCGTCTTCGGTCGACTCTTCACCTGTCCACACCTGGCCGCCTATACCAGTACCACTACCACTACCAGAGTCGATCCCTGTTGCCTTGCCGGTCGATGACGAAAGCCCGGACTTAGCGAATGCTGCCGCATGCTCTGATCGGAACTGGGCGTCTTTCACTTTCGTGAGAAGACGTTCCTTCAGCTCCTCCGAGAACCCTGCATCTTCGACGGCGCGTCGACCGGCCCGTCCGCCCGAGAGCAAAGCCTCTTCGGTCGCTTCTTCCAGCCGCCTGGCCATTGGACCTGGTTCGGAAGTATCATTGCCGGCACCGATAGCACCTGGACCCGTATCTCGCGGTGGCTGCTGCTCGCTCGTGCTGTCGCCATCGCCGCCATCGTTCGATTCGGACGCTCTCGATCTCAGTGCTTCATACGGGCGACTGGACATAAGATGTCTTTGACTGTCTCTCGCAACGGGGTTGGCGAGTTTTGGGTGTACAACGGAGACAACGTGTGGCGCGCGCAAACGCAAGGAGTACAGCCCGCCCACCATCTTGTCTCACTCAATCATGTTGCATGATCCTACGACGCATCTTCGCCGCCGCTTGAGCTTACTACGCAAGAATGAAGACCTAAGAATCGCCCCCGTCAGTGGCGTTGCTCATGAGACTCTGAGGTGGCGACGATTGATTCCAAGTCTCGGCACGGCCCGCGTATGTCCTCGGTACCCGGCCCGGGCCGGAGGTCGGCTGGCCGCCCCGTTACCGGGATGACTTTACTTATCGCCGGAGGAAGATTGTCACTGGGAAGGCAGATTTCTGAGACACAGAAAAGCCACCAAGTAATTATTATCAAGTGACCTGTAGCTTTTGGTTCCCATCTAGAACCCATGTAATGATTATTGCTTCATCCGGTATTCGACCATGTTCTCAACATCATTATTTGACGTTTACATCTGATTTCAATCTATCTTTCAGAAAGTAGGTACTACAGTAAGCTCCAAGCTCCAGAAGGCTCTTTGGATTCGAACAATGCTTGGGAAAATCGCTCGACTTCAGATTACTGGGGCATATTGCAATCATGGATTCCCATATCACCGCTGCCTTGGTTACTCGATCACTTGATGACATGGACAGTTCAGGCTCGGAAAGTCTAGACTGTCATCCGATTACTTGCAGTTGCGCAAACGGTAGACACTCCGCGGGAGCTGGGGGCCCGACTGTTTGGCGCCATACTTACATCCAAGTTTCTGAAAGTTGTGATACAACTAGACTACCGTCAGATTTTGGTGCAGTCTTTATTTGAATTGTCGGATACGTCTAACGGATGTGGTCCCTTCCATTTGGACGCTGGCATCCAAGACTTGGTCAGCTCGGACCCGAACGCCAAATACCGGTACCGGTTTGCCCTTGCTCATCAGCAATAACAGGGGGCCCTGTCGAAAGTCCACACCCATCTTTTTCATTTGGAGTTGGATGAGCGCATCCAACTTCCAGTAATGCAGAATATTACTGTATATCGACATCGGTAGCCAATCTAAGATAGATATCCTTGCTCTAGGCATAGCCTGATACCCAATTTCAGAACATGTCTTCCCGCTGAAGTAGCCGTGCCATATTTTACCCACGCGCGGAGGAATCATCTTCAACGAAAGGCAGATCAGTCCAAAAGTCAAGACAGTAACAGAGGGTTGCAAGACAATCTATCGATAGGCCCAACCTAACGTTATAGGAAAACAGCATTGCCAAATGATATGGTGAACCACGTCGACTAAGCATGCGAAACCTACATCAATCATGTTGATCTCATGCAAGCTCTCTATACCCTGTCTCGTTCATCATCCATTTTCGTATCCCCTTCCTGTCCGCCGTCCAGCTCGCCCTCTCGATGTTCCTTGTGAAACCTCTAGCAAAGACACCACCATACACTCTGACATGATCCATCATTTCGCGTTCCATCTTCTGCCCAAGGTCCCTAGTATAGTGGAAGCAGGCTGCTTATGGTGCTGAGTAGCTGTTCTTGCCTGAAGTGCTGCCGGTCTTGTCTCGCTTGACCAAACTGCTGAGGGCTCTGCTCCCACACAACCAAGCCATCCTTCAGATATCCTTCACATTCATAACCCAGTTGACAGGGTCTAGATCAGCGTATACCCGCATATCTTGACGGACCATTTCCCTCATGTCGTCCGTCATGCTCGCGCGCATGGTGTCTAGCGCCTCGATGCTGGGCCACTCCGTCGTGCAGATCAGTTCATAAGGGCTGTCGTCGCCAAGTTCCGTTAAGACTCGTGCGGTGGTGACGCCATGCATGGATCGCCATGTCGAGATGATTTTGGGAAGATGATCGTTTAGATAGATGCCCATTTTGATGTTGGAGCCCTTGGGGTAGGCGACGAAGTAGGTTACCGTCATAGTTGATGATGCTGGTAGGTTAAGCTGTCTCTAGGTTTGTGCTGCTGAGAATGTCTGGTTGGTAGAGCAAAATCCGTGTTTTATGTGGACGATACGCTGTTTTATAAACTGGAAAGGAAGCTCAATTTATGAAGCTCCGAACCTGCCAGATGAGTCTGGCTGCGGGGGGGTATCGTATCGATATCGGTACCGGTATGCGGGCATACCAGTTGGGGTTCTCCGGCCCAATAATACCGGCAAATCACAAGGACCCGGTTCCCTAAATTGTGACTGATAGAGCCTTGTTACACGAACGAGGTGATCTGAAGAGCAAATTTGGCAAGGTCGGGAATGCTGGACATGAGATTTGCACATTTGCGCCAAGATTTGTGCCATTATACACATAACTTTCATTTTTCCTGAAAGACTTGCTGAATGTAGCTATTTCGAACTTTGGGGGGCGCGATATTTATGCTCCACTCGTCTTTGTACTAAACAGAAATTTCGCACAGAAGCTACCTCTGTCTCTCCGAAAATCTGTCTGAAACTCAATGGTGCTCAGGGCAGCACTTTTGGACAGACTTTTAGTGAAACTGAGGTAACTGCAGTCAAGCTCGCCTTCATCAACAGCCTGCACTGCGTTGGAGGTGGATACCTTTCACACGGACAAAAGCTTGCATTTCATGGCATTTTTGGTTCCAACAGGCTTAGTGTATTGCCCTAAATATATCGATATTTATTTACATGTGGCATTTTCTGTTCCTATAACTTATATCACATCGCTATTTGGCTCGCCCCCTAGTTTTGTCCAGTAATTACCGTACTCTGCGAAGGCTATGTTGTCAGAATCGCACAACACGAAGTCTAACTTGTGATCGATACTGTCTTAACATAGTGTGGTTGTTTAATATCTATATTCAGGACTAAATCGTAGCAAGCCGGCATGAGAAGTAATGCACCATTGGTATGCGAGAGGAATAGTTTCTTCGGAATGCCTACTA
Source organism: Iodosphaeria phyllophila (assembly GCA_025802455.2). Lineage (NCBI taxonomy): Eukaryota > Fungi > Ascomycota > Sordariomycetes > Amphisphaeriales > Iodosphaeriaceae > Iodosphaeria > Iodosphaeria phyllophila. The sequence goes on along the minus strand of JAOYMO020455727.1, from coordinate 12,514 downwards.
GAATATGGATTAACAGTTTGCGTCTCTAACCGATGTTTTGCTACCCTAGCAGCCCGAATAGTCTAAACAGCTTTCGTGGCTGTGGTTCAGCAGCAGGGTCTTCCGAGTCTGCCCACTTCTGTAACCACTGCAAGCCTGAAGCATCATGCTTTGAGAACCGCTCCGCAGCCTGTTTTCCGACTGTCTGCGCAGCCCTTTGACCGACAGTAAACTCCGTCCAGAACAAGTGGTCGTCCGGGTTCTGGCAGACGCTTAACCCAGCAGTATTCTCTCCTTGATACGAAGACGATAATTTTGTCTTGTTTCGAGTTACACAAGACTGAGAAACCTCTACGAAAGACTGTGGACCGGGCAGAGCGCCGAAGCCGTTCGCGTCTTGGATTAGATTTCGTCGAAGGTGTCCATCGGCAATGCGCTCACGAACATAATTCGGTAAGTGGAAGGTGATGACCTCGCGCCTGAGATGAGGGTTTGGAGACGACTGTCGAGCGAGCAGATTATCGGGCGATACCGGGTCAGGCGTTTTGATCCACGAGTCAAGCATACGGTCTACTGCCAAGTCCCATTGCTTGGCGAGATACACTGCATTGCGGAGATGTTCGGCGGTAGAATCCGGAGGCGCTGGTTTGGGCCGGCCTTGCTCAAAACCGGGAGTCAGGGATATATCAAAAACTCGTGGGATGAAAATGCGGAATGGTTGGCGGGGTGAACTGTGATCGCCATGCTGTATACCTCGAGATTTAGTGTCCTCTTGTTCCCCAATGCGACCGACACTGTTGCTAGCCGCTTTATAGAGCCGTTCTATCTGGGAAAGCACCTCCCTCAAGTTAGACTCTATCAGTTCAGGAAAAGGATCCCTTGGGAGCGCAGCCAAGTTCCAGATATCCCAGTAACCAATGTTGAAGACCCAAAGAGTTCGGTGGGACTGGTGTTTAGGTAACGATGCAGATGTTGAGTCTGACAAAAATCCATCAACCTGCCGCTTCAGATCAGGGAGTTTCACAGGAACAGGGAAAGTCTTTGATATCCAGTTATAGTTTATCTGGCTAGAGCTTCCGTTACCGTTATCGTTACCGTTATTAGCCTGAGGCTTGGCCCTGCGACTAGCTTTTGTACCACTGCGGAGGGCATCTTCGTACACCTCGTTTGAGACTAGAGCCCCTCCATATTCAACGGTTTGGGGTACGAATGACGCATGATGTCGGCATCCTAGCTAAGACACTTTTAGCTGTTGCCAACGTACAACTATCTAGAGTTGCTGTGAACTGACCTCTTTGCACATGTATTCAGTCCATGACAGGTCCTGCGCCGAGGATTGTCGGTTATTCGTCGCGACATCGCCGCCTCCAAAAGCAACTATGTTCCAATTACTGTGCTGACCCCGCTGAAATTGATTTTTCTCCCCATACTCTCCTGTGGCTGGCGATGCAGTGGAGCGGAGCCTAAACAAGCCCACAAAGGCTATGAGGAGTAAGCACGCTACGATGCGAAGTGGCCGCCTGTGTCTCACGCCGGCGAAGCTTGCTAGGGAAGAAGATAGCGCTGAGATCCCGGCAAACCCGCCAGATTTTTGAGAATCTCTCGTTGTGCAGTGAGTGGCTAGGAATGTTGGCATTTCTTTAATTCTGTCTGCAAACTAATGCAATCCCGCCGGTGATGAGTTCCAGTCTACCAGTAGGTAGAAGCTGGCTCGTTTTAGTAGTTACTGCAGGTGAAACCTTCTAATCTGATCCGATTTGGCAGACGTTGAACTGTTTTCTAAGAGATGTAGGTGTCAATCAGTCAATTATCGAGAAGACGTTTCAGCGACCAAGAGATATCACGAGTGCATCACTCGCTACCTTCACGAATAATCATAGGTGTTATCTGAGAGCGTAGCGCAGCGATCTCTGGCGAAAGACTCTTCATGCTCATGTGCGGTACGGTCGGCTGTTGAGCAGGGAATTGGTAGATCAAAAGTGGATGCGGTAAGTTAAAACTTGAAAAAGAAGAAGCGCATGTATGATTATGAGAAAAACAATGTATCCGAGAAGAAAACAGACAGACGCTTTAATATTTATGCCCCTTTATCCAACTCTCGTGCCCCGGATGTCCGTCCTTTCCCCAAGTCCTGCGCCACTTTGCCACTCTTCATCCCCAGTCCATCGACTTGCAATTTCTAGGGCATCCACCGTTGCGTCATGTCCCTGAGGAAAAGGCCTTACCCTTTTACTGTCTGTACTGTGGTACTGTAACAACGTCGCGGCCAACAGGATGCTGGATCAATCAGGCAGGCAGGTTTGGAAATAAAATAGACACTCCTCCGACTATCTGACTGGAGAAGTGTATGTTTTTATCCGAACCTGCCTTGTCGGGGCTGTCTCAGCTGCCAGCTTTGGCCGCCAGCTGGACGTGCGAGCTCGGGCTATGATCCCCAGGCTACGGCGAACTTCCCTCATTCATCCATCAGGCATGTCCTTGTAGGCCATGCGCGTCGTAGCCCACGAGTCGTGGGCCACGGCCAACAAGGCGGGCCGCTTAGAAGACCTGAACCCGTCTCTCGCAATACCTGGAGAAAAGGGGTTGCAGTTGGACGATGGACGCGACGGGTACATATCCCAGGTTGGCAACACGCTGCCCTCTGGTTGCTCGAGTCTACGAAGAACACCCCCTCCTTCCTTCTCTCCGTCCCTACCCGTGGTTCTATACCGTAAGCAACATCGTCAGCATGCGCCGTTCCAAGCGCCGGCACAACCCCCAGAAGGTATCAATCCACGCCTTGGCAGATAGCGACTTGGATATTTATTCGTCTTTCTCAGACGGCGAGAGCTTATTCTCTGTTGACAAAGACGAGGGGGGTTGCAGCAAGACTCATGTTGTCACTACCAGCGATGGCGACAACGGCGCAACCTTGACGTGGCTGATTAGGCTGTCCTGCGAGAGTCTAACAAATATTCACCAGAACACAGCAGCCAGACTTTGAACTAGTTCATCGCGAGTGTCTTCAGCGATCATGGCTATAGCCCAAACTTCACAATGCTTCTGGGCCGAGCCGGGACGAATTATGCGCAAAGGCGAAGCTTTCCCCCTGTGGCGGACAGACCCGCCTCAACGAATACCGTAAGCACTCTACAAAAGTGTCTAGTGGAGTGGATATCCGACGGAGTGAACTAAGTTACTCAATAGCTATGCTCTCAGGGCGCAACCGTTAGCTAGCTAGCTGCCGCTAAAGGTTGAGCCGCCGGAAACGGCTTCCCAACAAAACGCCAAGGAGCCATTTCTTACCTCGAACATACAGAAGCGGAAAGGACTTGACACTGATTTATCGCCATAAACCAAGCCACAAAGTCTCGTTATGAGATGTGAAGAACCTTGCCTGTGCCTAGTGTCAGTGCTTTGACAAATGCTCAACAACAGAAAAGGATACAAATGGCATTAGCAGGACTTTCAGTAGTTTGAGAGAACCGAGTGATTTGCTATACTTATCGGAAAGAAGATAAGAAGACCCGAAAAAAATCGCGGCACTCAGACACGGACAATGGGGAAGAGCGAATCGTATCAACGGCGACAAGAGAACAAATGAAATCAAGAAGAATCCAGATGCAAAAGGATGGCAACAAGGACCAAAACTGGTATATTTCCCAACCAAAGTATTGATTATGGTTTTCTTATCAAACCACTATCTAGACTTACATCGGATGATAATTCGGTACACATCCACGGCATCATGTTAATTGCCACTATACTCACAAGGCTGCTTTTCTCCCCGATACAAACATACAACTAGTACCGTATTAGGTTCTCACGACAACATACCGTACTCTTCACAATCTTAGGTTTGTTACACCACGCATGCATACAGTTACCAGTTGAACGAGTAACTTACATCAAATTTTCTCGATAATAGTGAATATAGGTATATCATACGGAACCCTTTCATGCACCAAAAACCTAATCCCCCCAACTCCACACCAACTTTACCTGGTTACAAGATGATCTCGGTGCTGCCCGATCAAGGCTGCAGAGAGACTAACACCAGGCTAGTATTCACGGACCTTGGAAAGTCAACGGCCCGGGATTTACGGCAGCCGGGCTCGCCGGCTCTGCCTGAGCGTCCTCGGAGAATTATTCAGCTGGACCTCCAAGGGCGTGACATTCGCCAATAAGCGATTAGTTCTTCCAGAATCGACAATCAGAAGACCCCTCTGCCTCGAGTGGCCATCGGTCGACGAATCCCTGGACATGTTCATAGACTATGGCAAGAGTTTCGTCTTTACGCACTTCGACATTTTGCCTGTCTACGCGCCACCCATCACGTCCGCCCAGAGAAACTTAAAAAAGCCGTAGGATCGGTATAGCATCTACTAATCAAATGAGAAAGGCAATTTGAGATGGGTGTCCTGGAACGTAGCAACTCAATCGGCTACTATGATTGGTAGTCTGACCCAGTATTGCTTGGCTTCGTTGGAATTTAAGGACGAGGAAGTCGAAGGTTGTCTTAGTCAGGTGGACAGACTAGGATTCGGAAAACCGTGGAACTTGAATTCTGAGAAGTAGTTGGTAGCTAATCAATCTACGAGTTTGGGGTCACTAGGATCCAACTTTAGGGTTGCATATGCGAGAAAAGAAGAAGTGCATATACCGAGCGTGATCATTTTCATTAATTTCTACCCAGCTAGTTATAGTTAGCGCCCCGCATCGCAATTAATCACGGACTAACAAGAATTCTGCAATGATCATATACGCAATTCTCCATCAAATGAAGCAAGCAAGGAATGCTGATTCAACATGCCACTGTCTCGATTTGCGGTGCGGCAAGAGGATGGCATAAGGATGAAATGAGAACGATTTTCAATTGATTGCCGTAAGTCAGACTGCATCATCGGCAGACGAATGATCGACCAGACCCATGCTGCTGAAGCACGAATTCATGTCATGTACGAAGTAGTCAACCGGGGTTGGTTATGCGTACGTGTCAGCGTGATGGATTTCCGCTTCTATATGATTTTTGGTAGCCCACAATGATGGTTTTCAAGAAAAGCGAGGGTATATCTATTTTACAAGCGTGGACTATTCGCCTCATGGCCGATCCTGTTTATCCTGTAGATGTTACTACTCTTAGCAACGGCTTCCATAAGAAGGAAATAGAATAAACTGGAACAGCGTGGCTAGTGACTATGCGGTGTGGAGTTCATTTATAGAAAGAACACGCAAAATGGAAGCTATGACTCTCGGGTAAAGGAATCCCATGGATCAACGATGACAGTGAGCAAGAGGATAAAGTGGTTGGCCTACTGGTTGGTATTTCTCACAAAAGACCAACCAGCATATGTTAGGTCCTGTGTGGCTGAAGGCCGGCGTTGCTGCCTCTAAAGGCTAGTATCAGTACTGATAATGGATGCTTAAATGACTACTATTGTGTTTTACTCCACTTGGGGACTCTTGCAGATACGTGTAACCTATATTTACCTGTACCGATAGCCTTGAGATGCTTTCTGTTGAATGAATGGGAAGAATTGACAGGTATCACGCATACTTCCACACTGTCTCACCGGGTGCCATTAAACGGTCGCATCCTGACTGGGTTGTGTAGTTACGTAGTAACTTCGCGCCATAATGTATAGACCAATTTTTACTCTAGGCTGACAAATGTACCAAGACTTCCCTATTCTATGATTTTGCGCGTGCTGTCACTGGTGTGAGGTCCACCAAGTAATTACACATGACGAGCCAGCTAGCGCGATATATTGACGTGAAAAGCCTATCGGAAAGCCTTACAAGACTGTTGGTGTAGGTAGGCTCACCAACCATCCCTTTTTACTCCCTCAGTGGCACTTATAAAAGATTATCATCATCATTCTTCTAACCATATCCTTTATGGAATATCACAAGTTACTCGACTTGAACCATATCGCGTCTCTTCATCATGATTTTCTTCGGTAAGCTTAGGACAGTTTCATTGGGGTCATCCCTCATGGAGGAAGGGATTATGACCGAACGGTCAACTTTGCCTGAGGGTACGTCGACAAGGCTCAGTCAATCCTTGGACTGGTAGTTAGAATGCCCAATCTTAAAACGCTAATATCTTGACCCCTGCTCATCGGATCGAGCGCCAGCATCTATTGAACAATACTAGCCACTCAGCCTCTTGCCCTCCCATACATTCAGGTTTCTCATGCTACGTGGCTAGGAAACGCCTGCTTGGCTTGTGCTTATGCGGCTTTGTATGCCAGAAAATCCATGGATATGAGACGAACTAGTTTGTAACGATACTAATGAGCTGCAGGTATAGCATCGTTATAGCCCGGTATCGTTGCAATGAGATTACGCAACTCATTACATAATCAATTTTCTGTATTGGATAGCATCATTAAAGTTTAAATACGCATCACGAGGTAGCAGATGGTAAGGGACAGCAGAACAGCCAGATTAGGCTTCATCTGCTGCTACTGATTGAGCCTTGAACCCACAAAATTCCAACCATTCCAGCTCAATAGGAGCAGAAATCTTCCCATGGATATGGTGAAGAGGTTTGCAAAACCACCTAATTTCCGGACCTTGTTGGAACGACACCCATACATCAGTTAGCAGGAGGCGCATCGTTATATCCGGTATCGAGGTTTATCGTTATAGGCTCGGATTTGTATGGAGATTTTAAAGAAATGCACCATCTGCATCGTTAAAACGCAGTATCGTTGCAGCACGGGATCGTTGTAGACCGGTCTGACTGTATCGAATTTAGGACGTGTGTTCAAGCACTTCATTACTGGATCCTTGGGCGTGAGCCTTTGAGAAGACATGCGAGCCGGGATCATGTAGAACGCTTATGGAGACCATTGAAACTTTCAGCATACAACACATCGATACAAAACCTACCAATCGCTGCACGCCTCCCATCTGTAAATATCTGCACATGGCCCACAAATATCTATTCTCTTCATGATGTTGCCGGGATCAATTGGCCGGCCACAGCACGGACGTCCAGTAATTATCCCAAAAAATCTGAGCCCGATAGGGGGCATCTGCCTTGGGGGCAAACAACTACTGGGTATGCAGCAATCGAAATCCAGCATTGATTTACGGCGGGGACGAGTTCATACCGTTAAGAGAATGCGTGGTCAGAGGTAGCTTTACCTGTCTTTCCCAATTGTGATCGACTTGAGTTGGCAGAGGTGTGGATCCAATGGATCCACGCCCATGCGTTGCGGGGTGCACACAATGTAATAAAAAATGTGGATATGGATCCAACTGCAGGGATAACCACACCTGACGCTCGCTAAGATAGCCGTAGATAGATGCATGCTTTGGTAGGCACACCAAAGCATGCTGAATAAAAAATCAACAACATCATCACCTGAAGTTATTGCATGCATTACTTTTATTACGTCAGCGCCTTTACGTTTATCCCATAGACAGAACCCATTAAAAAACCAAAATACAAGTATGGCACAATTTAGTCCCAATTCATCACCACTATCACCAGTATACTTGACTTAACAACCATTGAAAGGCTTCATTACAGAAGGCCTCTTTCAATGTCCAAAGTCCCGTGTAGACAATAACCATAAAGAAGCACAGGGGTCCGACCCTACGGATACCGGTAGCAGACCTTGGAAGCACTGGCAACATTCTGATCACTGCGACCACATGGCCGGATCGATCCCTTGCCGGACTATGGGGGGGTTTATTGGCAGTAATTCCACTGATGGTAACCCTCTGCTCCGGCAGGGATTCACATTGGCGATCATTCCAAGTCTTGCAGGATTAGCTTGTTAGGAGCACACAGAGTAGAACAAGGTATACTATGTAAGAACTCATCCCACACAGAAGCTCGTCCCTTCTCGAAGACTTTGTCATAGCGCTCAGGGTATCCAGCGAACGCAACTAGACAGAAATCTGCTGCTGTTCAATGTGAGTTAGTTACGCATGAGCTCATATCGTTCTTCCTTTGCCTGTTCCGATGTAAGGGCACACAATATCAGTAGAGTTTTTATCCATCCTCATGTTTGCATTGCTTGCTCGATAGTTTAAACTTCACGGGCTGTCGAATCTTTCAGCTTTGTTATACTCTTGTATTTAGCACGTATCATACGCGCATTTATTATCAATTTGATTTCTCGTAGACCTTTGCGACTGTCTGCTCAAGGAGAGGGCGTCATTGGCGACGAGGAATACGCAAATGCAATGAGTCCTTTTGGCCCCCGGCCACGCTCAGGTACGCCGTGGTGGTCATCCCGTGCGCTATGACAATTGACCTTACAGTAAAGGCGGTTCCTCGGTCTGCTGTTGCGAAGCCAACGTTTCTTGCAAGTGCGTTGCATAGAAGCGGTTAATTGGCATGTCGATCTTCTGTATCCATGCCCGCAAGAATATTGATAGGGCAGTCCAGCGCAGGGACCATGGGTCTCGATATATGTGAGAGGCTATCCTCATATTCCTTCTTTAGTCCACTACCAGATGCCCTCTCCCGGTATACATTAGTATACATCGCACAATTATGGATGGCAAAGATCCGTTGAGATAGCCGATGTCGTCAGTTCTTCCTTGCAAATCGCTTTCCACCCCCGACTGGAGCCACTTTCTCTCATGCACTTCCGTCGAAAAAAACATTCAGCGAGTGAGAAAATTAAAACGGCAAGAGGAAAGATGACACCTTTTCCAGACAACTCCCAGGGGCATATATATGCGGCCTACTTCACGACATTTTCCATAGGGACGTCCGCGTTGGTATTGCGTTTGGTCTCGAGAAGGATGATGAAGCTTCCACTTTGGTGGGATGACTATGTGTGCTGTCTCAATTGGGTAAGTGCGCAAAACCAAGTCAAGACCCAGAAAATTTTCCGGACTGCTGCCGAATTCCTGCCCTTATTACACCTCCACGGGTCCTCATTTTCTTCCGTCTCTACCCTCATTTCGTTTGTCTTTGGTACATTCTCTTTTCTCTTGAAAGAGACTTCTCCGTGAAAGAAAGGATGGCCGCTAATTAGCCATTCTTTTGGTTACTTTAGTTATGCGCTGTACTTTGGGGGTTGTTTGTGATAATATGTGAGCATTCCCTCATTTCGATCTACATGAGACCATTTTACTGATTCATGAGATACAGGGATGAATAAAGGTGGTCTAGGGCTAAAGACCTACCTATATCCAAAGGAGCCAGCAGATCCCCAATACTGGTCACTTCTCTGGCTCTTCATTGCAGAACTTATCTATGCGGCAGCATTGGGAACGACAAAGTTTGCCATCTTGCTGTTTTACTGGCGTGTATTTAGCAAGAGTCCGCTCCGCAAAGCTATCATCGTGCTTGGAGCTATCTCGTGGGCATGGGTCATAGAGCGGGTAAGTAGAAAAGACAAGAATAAGGGATGGGTTGACTCTAGACCTATTTCTTTCCCTCCTTCTCTGGATGAAGCTAGACCCTGTGCATTCCGATGGAAGTTGACGCCCACCCAAGTTCCTAGTCACCTTGTTTTCCTGTCGCCCCATTCGGGCCTTTTGGGACAGGACCGTGAAAGATGGCGGTTGCTACGTCAGCGACGCAGATTTCATCTTTTGGTCCCTGATATGTCACCTTGTCATCGACGTGTGCATAATTGCCTTGCCATGGCTGCAAGTACGTAATCTGAAGCTCCGGACGTCCCAGAAGCTTGGCGTCATTGCCCTATTTACTTCCGGTCTGATGTATGTTTTTCCATCCAGTATTGACCCGCGGAGACACCGGTTGAAGGTCATGGAGCGACTGACCCGATGATGCTCTTTTCCCAGTGTTTGCATGGGCACGATCTGCGTGGCCTACTACTCCAGGATTCTGGACTCGAACTCGCCCGAGTTTAACTATGAGATATCGGGGGTCATGATTTGGGCAAACGTTGAGGTGAACATGGGCCTCGTATCAGGTATGCGACTACTACTCTCGGTTTCAGAGCCTTGGTTCCGCTTCTCCCCTATTGGGCGTGTGGGAAACCAAGAATGGTCAATAACTCTTTTGCAGCATGCCTACCTATGCTTCGACCAGTCGCCATCAGCGCCATCCGCAAAATATTCGGTTCTGGCGTGTTGCACAGCGACAGCGATTGCCCCAACAGCAACGTCAGAGGCAACACCTTCAAATTGAGAGAAAACTACAAAAGTGCAGGTGTCGGCAGCCGCGGCTTTACCAAGAGAGGCACCGAAAACGTTGAGACCTCATCCACAGCCCAGATAGCGTCCAAGTACGGGGAAATGGGTGACAGTGGGCGAGGTGTTGAGGACATTGAGGCCAACAGCGGATCCTTTTCGGACGACGACGATACCAGTAAAGGCATCAGAGCGGCCAGAGGTCCTCAAATAACAATCACCTCGTCACAGAACCCCGATGGTGGTAGAGAGGGGGCTAAGAGTCCGAGCATGGATTTTTCGGGGATCATGGTGACAAATGAGGTCCAGATCGCGGCGGAAACGCAGGGTTCACCAGCTGGGAGGCACTGATCTGAATAGAAAAGATTCGTTTATATAAAGGGGTAAGGGGTTGATGATGTCAATTAACCGGCAGCGGTTGGGTTTGAACGGCCCGTTGACGAGGTAGACAGAATTTAGATAGACCGGTTCAACAATCTTAATCCTTAGTGGGGTATGGTACTTGGAAATTTTCAGAGAGCGATGTCCATTCATGTGTTTCTCATTCTCTTGCCCGAGTACAGCAGTTCGAACGTGGTTGTTGGGATCACGGATGACCTTGATATCGCGAGGAGAGCAGGATGTCATCCCCAACGTGATCGGGGATTACTTCCCCAGCGAGTCTCTCAAGGCTCGCAACTCCTGCTCCTCTCGCTCCACTCGTTCTCGTATTTCCTTCAATGCCCGAAGCTGCTCCTTTTCTTCCCTCATCTCCCCTAATCTGCGCCTTTCCCTCTCTAGCTCCTGTGCATACGGCCGAAGTTCAAGGCTCTCGTCCTCTGTGTTCAAGGAATTTGCTGAGTAGTCCCCACGATCCACTTCCCCTTGGTTCGAGCGTCTGTTGCTGCTAGAAGTGCCACTCTGCCTAGAATTTGACCAGGTTCTTCTAGGAGAAAGAGATCGCCGCCGGTGTGCCCTAGATCGCGAAGAAGGTTGGTGGTAGTCTCCCATGGACTGTCTCCCTGCTGGGTCTCCGACGAGAACCATGAAATCCTGCACGGGGCTGCGCTCTCTATACCCTCGTTCACAAGAACCAGATGTGCGGGCCGGGGTCATCATGAGACTCCTGGCACACAGATTTCCCCCGGTACCTTTCCACTTCCGATAGAATGCTTGCCAGGACACTGAGAAAAAAGTAAGCATGCTATGTATATATATTGGCAACGCTGATGAGAGGAAGAATCTTGAACAGCGCTTACCTGTTGCCATTTTGTTTGCTTCTCTGTTACAGCCACGCCCCAGAGTAACTTTTTGCTTCCCATGGGCAGTCAACACGTGGCTTTGCAGGACACCGGTAACGAATTCGTGCTGAATTCAAGTCATATTCGTCAGCGCCCAACGATGGAACAGAAGCGCTGCGGCCTTGGTGGATTCACTTGAACGCACCGTTATTGGACACATGATGTGCGTGCCATCAGGTCCTGTCATTGCATACCGACAAAACGGTTCACCCCAAGGGATGTGGACCAAGTTGTCCTAGTGTTATTAGTAAACAGTAGCAACAGGTTTGATAGATTGATATTCAACGCACCTCTACCTCCCAAGCTGGGACATCATCAGGACGTGTCTCATTGTCGGCATACTCCTGATAGCATTGCTACGTTTCCAGTCATGTGAGTTCGCGATCGCAATTATTTGAAAAATCGTGTCGACATACAAGCTTCGTGAATCTTTTCACTGGTGGTGAAATTTTGAACCTCTGGTGCGCTTGACGCAGATGGGAGGTTGTGGGAGAATATTTGCTTTTAACTTCGTGGGCGGTGGGATAAAGAAGCCGGGAAACCAAAGGTGCGGATTGCTCAGGGAGTTAGCGCGGCTTGACCGAGCAAGAGTGACGATCACAGTGGTAACCCCAGCTGCACTTCTGCCTAATAAGAGTGTTCTAGACTACAAACAGAGTACCTGAGAGCGATTGCGCGATGCATCAACGCGAAAACTGTGTTTGGTACAATTTCATGGTTCCTATCTGATCGTTCGCTGATAGCTCGTGCCACGCCCTCCACGATACGGGAAGTGCGTTTCGTGATGACCCTCCAGACTTCAACATGCGCGACGCGTCGTGCCAGGCGGCACGTGCCCTATTCCAACTGCTGAGCGCATGCACGGACAAATCACTGACACGCGTGTCAAATCAGCCACAGATCAGGAGTCAAAGGTTAGTCGGGTCTCGGTTGATGGTGTGGCAAAGAAGACCTGCACCCAGACGATAGTAAACAAAAAGCAGAAAGTCGAAGCCGATGCGTAATCCAGCAGCAACGAAAAAAGGGAAATCGAGAAGAAAAGAACTCCTTACTCACTCGAAATATCCCTAAAGCAATTTCAACCGAGGTAACACATCTTGTGCACAGGTAATGACTCGTGTAAGGTAAAATCGAAATTGATA
>JAOYMO020455645.1:0-17415 GCA_025802455.2 Iodosphaeria phyllophila | reverse complement strand
AGAAGAATATTTCCTTTAAAAACAGCCCTAAGAATTCAAGAAATGCTTCTAGGTAAAGAAGTTAATTTTGGTGAAATTTGGGGCAAACACTCAGAAGTATATGGAACAATCTGTAAAGATACTTTCGCAATAGAAAAAGATAAAAAGAAAATTAAAGCATTTTTAAATAGTTACCCCAAATGGAGTTGACTATGACCATAGTTTTATTTATCAATTTATTGAAGATGCGGAAGAGCAAATGGATGAAGAAGAAAGACAAGAAAACGGTATCACAAAGGAGTTATTAGATGAGTTAAGAGGCTACTTATGAAACTAATATACACACAACCTACTTTAAGCTTAATCGCGCAAAAAGAAGGAGTAGAAACAGCAAACGAAATCGTCGCAAAAGGAGAGATAAAACAGACAGAAGAATTAATCACTTATTTATTAATAGAAGATGGAGAACAAGATATATAAAATAACAAAACTATCAGACGTAGAAAATCCTTATCACGAAAACTCAGATTTTGGATACAGTAAACCGTTTCATACAGGGGTATTTGTTAAAGAGCCTGAAGTCGGCGAAAGATTTAATTTGTATCCTTTGGAGTTTCAACGCAGAGGGATAAGCACAAGCCCAGTGACAAAAATAATTGATAATAAAACATTTGAAACACTCAATAGTGTCTATAAATATGAGATTTACGATGGAGAGTAGAGAAGTAACATTAAAACAAGAAAAAATGAAATTAAATAACAGACCATTAGAACACTTAGGAGAATACATTGAAAGAAATAAAACAGTTTTACATCAAATAGCAATTGAATTAGGCTTGTTAAAAGATGATAATTTTATATTTCAATATGTTTTCACAGATTACGGTAGCTACGGAGATAAAAAATCCTATGCTATAATAACACCTCAAAATGATACTTTAATAAGAATACCTACAGATCCTAAAGATTTTGAAAATTTACCATACAAAATTATTCAAAAATTAAATGAGCATGGTTTTGAAACAAACTTAATTACAAAATGAGGGAAAAAGAAATAATCCTAGAATCTAAACTAGAAGAACAAAAATCAAAATTAGTATTCACTTTAGATGATATGTATAGTAAAGAAGTAGTAGATGAAAGTATTGATGTTGTTGAGACAGACGGTATTTTATTCTATAGACCAAAAGTTGAGATTTTCGCGGGCAAAGAAATGATAACAAGACGATATTTTGAAACGTTTGAAGAAGCTCAAAAGTGGTGTACAAAAGAATTTCCTAATGTAAGAGTAATATGAAGAAAGACGTAAAAGCTGTTTTTACATTAACAGACGCAGAAGTAAGAGAAGCATTATATGAATTCTATGTTAGAAAATTTAGAGGTTTGTGTATAAACGCAGTATTTCGTCAGAATGATATTATCATAGATTTAGACGATAATTACTTAGATGTGTCTTTAACAATAACCGAAGAACAAGAATTATGAGAGAACAATTTATACCTTATGAACAAGCGTTAGAATTAAAAGATTTAGGTTTTGAGTGTGAGAGTCATTTTATGGAATATGACAATGAAGGCTTTTTACAACAAAAAGGATTATTAAGTTCTCATAATTTAGAATTTATTGTTGCCCCACTTTATCAACAAGTTTTCGATTGGCTTAGAGAAAAATATGGATTAATTCATGGTGTTGACACAATGTACACTTCAAAAGGTAAAGAATGGGATTGTTATATAGGTAAAATAGGAGCAGAATGTTCTATTTGGAATAAAAGTATAAAAAGGGACGTATCAAGAAGTAAAACAATATTGTTTAAAGCAATTAATAAAAATAGTTAAAAATGAAAAATAAATTAAAATATCTAATACCTTTTATACCAATAATAGGGATGATTATAATTCTTAATGGAACAATAGATAGCTGGTTCAATAAAGATAAGTACGGGAATTATAAAGGCATATTAGAAAACAAAGCAGTTTTTATAAGTAGCGCGATTGTTCAAGCTTTTGGGATTTTCTTAGTGTTTTATTGCCTTAGCTTATGAATTTCGCGCGAAAAAAGATAAACAAAGAGGAAATAGCCTTCAAAATAACTGTAATCATTTACCTCCTAATAATAGCTTTAGAAATTCTAGGATGTGTTTGGTTAATAAACAAGATATTATGAGTTATATAAATAGGGCAGTATTTGAAAAAAGTGCTTTAGAGTTAGGAGATATTTCAATTTTGTACTTTATAAAACAATTAGATACAGAATTTTTACTAGAAAGAGTTTCTGAGGATATTTACAAGCGTTTAGAGGCACTATCTTTAATAAACCATATCAAGCAGAAGAAAAAGGACGAACATGCATATACGAGTCTTAGATTGAGCCAGCAAGGCAAGACTTTATTAACCAAACTCGAAGAAGCTCCAATTGACGAACAAGATAAAACAGTTGGTGAGTGGCTGTGTAAATACTATTTGGACGCGGGGAAAGAAATTGGAAATAAGCGAAAAACATTTAGATTTATACGTGACTTCAGAATCAAAAGTGGAATTGAGAAAAACAATTTAATAAAACTCTGTGTAGATTTCTTAAAAGAGAATGAAGAGAAGAGTCATCGTTTAGAGTATGTATTCTTTTATCCTAAAAATGTCTTTGAAGTTAAGTTAGATCTTGACAGTTCGTGGCTTTATCAATTTTACCTCAAGAATAAAGAAAGATTAGAGAGTACTTTTGAAATATATTAAAAATAATTATGCAAATAGAGAAATTTAAAACCTTAACATCAAAAGCTTTTGGAGAGATTAAGCAATATCAAAGTGGTGATAAGGGGATAATAAAGACAGGAATGGAATATTTTGACGATTTATTTCCAGTAGTCAACGGGTCTATAATTATTTTCTCCGCTTCCTCAGGTGTAGGTAAATCTTACAAACTTGCTCAAATGACCGACAATATTTTAAATACAGATATAAACCCCACAGCAAGTAATTTTGCTGTTTTACATATATCTTTGGAAATGAGAGTGATGAGTTTAGTTTTACGTGGCATATCAAAAAAAATAACAAATAAATCTAAAAAAGACATATTATTAAAAGAATTTACAGAGGAAGAAAAACATCAAGCTAATGAGTATTTTAAATCTTTGCAGGATGATCGCGTATTTATATCCCAAGTTCCTACAACTCCTAAAAAGTTTTATGATGGTTGTGTTGAATTTTTAAATGAAAACAAAGACAAGGATAGTGTTATAATTACAGTTGACCATTTAGCACTTATTTCTGCGGATAATGGCGAACCTAGAAACTCAATTATTGAGAAGTTCATAGAAAGGGTAAATGATTTAAAAATGATGTTTGAAAATGTTGTATTTATTCTTTTATCTCAAACTAATTCAGAAATGCAAAAGAGAGCGCAGGATAAGAACATCATGTCACAACCAAATGCAGGTGATATATATTATTCACAGTTTACTTTTCAGGTAGCAGATTATGTGGCTATTATGATAAATCCTACAAGATTAGGTATTAGAGAATACAGTAAAATTAATCCAGAAAGATACTCAAATTTAAGTAAATACTTTTTAGAAGAAGATAAAAATGGAAGGGTTTCTCTAGAATGCTACTCTGTTAATTATGTCCATTTATTAAAATGTCGTGAAGCAGATGGTCTTTTCCTAGATATATACGCTGAAGAAATAAACCTGCCAGATAAAGATAAAATCCGCGAAGAAAATAAAAAACCAATAGTAAATAATTCTACACCCAACTTCAACGCCACTCAAACTCCTGTATTTCAAGATTTAAGTAAACACGAAACACCATTTTCTCAATTAAATCAGGCTTTTGGTGACACAAATACTGTAAAATCTGACTCGCCTTTTTAACAATATTATTTAGAATCGCAATAAATAGATAGCCTGTAATTAATTTTATAGGCTTTTTTGTTGCGCGAAAGAAATAAATAACTACATTTGTAAAAAAACAGAGAGATATGAAACCAACACAATATATGGCAAAGCAAAATGACTCAGATTATCATTACTTATTTATGGAGTTAAAAAGCAAAGACGATTATTTCCCGCTAGAAGATCGTAAGGAGTTACTAGATATAGTCAAAAAGCTTTACAATGAGTACCAAGAGAAAGAGGAGGATAGAGATGATGAGGGAACATATGGTTTGAGGTATAAAACTGTTAATGAAGACTCAAAATATACAGACAGTTATGATCAGTTCTTTTCTTCAAAAGGTAAGAGAGATAATGTACTTAATGACTGGGAAAATGATTTATACTGGGACAGTATTTTTGAAGAAGAATTGCAATACAGAACACCATCTCCTAATTTTTTAGGCGCGATAAAAATATTTAAACATGCAGGTAAGATTTATGAAGAGTAATAAGATGTTAGAGGATATAGAAAGGATAATAGATTTTATTAAGGTAGAGTATTCATATGCAAGAATATCTCCCCAGACGGCAAATAAAATTATAGCGGATTTAAAATTAATAATTTAAAAAGTAACATTACGAAACCAGTGGACGCAAAATTAGCCTTTGAAGTAATAACAAAACTGATTGGACATGGAAATATTCCAGAACACAGATTAAATATCTTATTAGAATGTTTAATTTTATTAGAACAGGATTCTTATAATCGCGGGATAAAATCATTAATAGATAAATTAAAAGAAGATTATGAGAAATAATTTTATCAAACTAAACAAAGCCATTGAAAATAATAAAGTAATACAGATAGTTGAAGCTAAAATTAAGGAGCTTGATAAATACATTCATTTAGGTGAAACTTTTAAAGCGCGAAAACTAATTTTACAGGACGTACTTAAAGATTTGAAATAATGGAAGACGAAAAATTAATAAAAGCTTTTGAAGATTACTGTGGTTTTGAAATAGAGATAGAAGATACAGAAATGTGGGTAAGATTTAATTATTTTAAAGCGGGATATAAATTAAAAGAAGATGAATTATGAAAGAACAAAGATAAATATTATGAAGACAGAAAAAACATTCGAAGATTTACAACAAGAATTATCAGAAGAAGATAATGAAATAATTGATAATTACATTCATAGATTCGAACAAGCTAAAAATGAAGCTCAGAATAGAGTAGAGTATGCTAAGAAGTTTAAAGAAAATGTTTTACAGTTCTTCTCTGTTTTAGATTGTTTTACGCCGAAAAACCCAACAGATATGAAACTTATGTTAACACTCGCTGATAAAATTAAAAATCATTATGGAAGTAAATAACATATTAGAGAAATTGAAAAAATATTTTCGTGATACTCCTCGGGAAGAAGTTCTAAGAGGGTGGAAAGAAGCTAAGGAAAAAGCATCTAAAAATAGCCCAACAATTAAAGAGTTTTTAGACAATGAAAAATTGTAAGTTGAACGAAAATGGTATGTGCTCTTGTTATTTAAAGAAATGTAAATCTATAGATGATTGCGCGCCAAAAATAATCACCAAAAGAAATTTAGAAACAGTAAATAAAATTATAAATGGAAATAAGTAAAATAGAAGACAGAGAACTTCAAGAATTAGAGCACGACACTTTTGTAGATTTATTGGCTTATTTACCAGGTAGAGATGGTAAGATAGGGGAGTATGGAGAATACCTTAGAGAAAAAGAAATTAACTCTACAGTATTTTTAGGAATTCCGCCTTCCAACACTTATGAAGAGGCTTTAGAACAAGGATTGTTAGAGTGTTTAGAACATGTAAAAAAAGAAAATAAACATGAGTAACATATTCCCAATAAAAGAATTAGAGCAACACAGAAATTACATTATAGGAATGGACGCTTATGATGAAAACAACCCTTCTGTTTCTATAGGTTTTTTAGACGGTAAAGTTTTAAGTTATCCAATCCGAGAAGATAAGGACTTCTTTGAAAATGTAAAAAAGTTATCTAAATAGTATAACATAGAAAAAATTAAAGAACTGCCGAAACATACAAAACCAGGAATTTTAAATATTGTTGGCGGGATAAAAGAATATCTAAAAACAGAAAAAGGGAAACAAGCTTTATTAGAATACGTTAAAATTAAAGATGGATTTAATGAAGAGCTTATTAGAGAAATGATGAATTATTCAAATACAGAGTTGACAATCCGCGAAATAAAAGAAATATGACAGAAGAAATAATTTGCTACCCATCAAATAAGTTGAGATACGTAGAAAAATACCCGTGGAGAGTAAATAAAACATCTGAAAAAGAGTTGGTATTGCAACAATTATACACTTCTAACATAGGAACAGAAGAATGGCGGGACATAAAAATAGAGAAATAATGAAAATAGAAATAGATCTAATGAACGGAATGAGCGCAGAAGCTCAAATGTCAACTGTTTATAAATACATAGAAGATAATTCAACTGAAATAAAAGAGGAGGGCTTTTTAGGTATGTGGGATTATGTAAGAGTTATTAAAGAAACAGCTAAAAACACAAGTATTAAAGTTGAAACTGAAAAGTTTGTACCATTTCATGTAAGTTGTATAAAAACTAAAGGAGGGATTTATAAATTTAGAGTTAGGAATGCATAATCCCACGAATAAATGATAAAAACAACAAAATATATTTACAAAGAAGAGATTTTCACAGTAAAAGACTACGGAGCACACATAAAGAATCAAAAGAAACAGTTGGTTTTACAAGGCGAGGCATCTGGATTAACAATTTGTAGTGAACTTTTCTTTGAAAACAACTTTAAATTAGTATAATTATGATAGATAAAATTGATTTATATAAGGAAAGTCTTTATATAAGGTTTAACGAAGGTGGTGATACTTTCAAAGGTGTTTCAAAATTACCACATTACAAGGATTGGCAAAAAATATTAAATTACTTAAAGAAAAGAGGCTTTGAAATCAAAGTTCCTGAGTATTACATAAGAAATAACTGGGGGCAAGCCTCCCATAAAATAGCTGTTAAAAATACTGTAGCTATATTTTTAGAGTGCATGGGGAGTGAAATACAAATTAAATTTGGTGATATTAATAACTTATGGGACGATCAAAATAATTTCTGGGATTTAACAGATCGAAGAAGTACTCAATTAACTTACTTGGAAGCAAAGAGAGTTGAATTAGAAGTAATCAAATTAGTAAGTTTATTTCCGAAAGATAAAGTTAAAGTAGAAACAGCTAAATTATCACCCGAAGAAAGAATTATAAAAGATAAAATAGAAAGCAGTCACTCTAGAGATATATCTAAATTAGACGAATTAGGATTAGACGGAGTTGTTTTTAAATGAGCGAGTATGATCACAATCAAAACTCTAATGATAAAAACGGTAAAAAGCTTATTTGCGGTGAAGAAGAATACTTTTATGACGGTAAGATTTTAAAGAAAGGAGAGGTTTATCATCAATTAAATAATTGTTGGTTTGTATTATCTGGTGGAGAATTAGATTACGTATCTTCTTATGAGTTATTTGATTATAATAATGAATCGCGCAAAAAACAATTAACAACAGAGAAAAAGATAAACCGTTTAGAATCAGTTTTAAGGCATTGCGAAGATAAAAAAGATTATCTAAGATGTATCTCTATAAATAAACAAATATCTATTCTAAAAGCTTCTGAAAAAGTTTACAATGTTTGGAGTTTAAAATGGGGTAAATGGTGGGGAGCAAACAACAATGGGTATACTTCGGATAAAAGATTAGCAGGAATTTATCTAGAATCAAATATTCTGGCAAGTCAAAGTTATTATAATAATGGTGTGAGTACTAAAGCAGTTTTAATAAATTAAAGATAATGAATTTAGAAGAAAGAAAAGATAACACATATTTCGACGAAACAGGAAAACAAATATTAGCTGGAGATTTACTTAAAGTATATCATTTCACTTTAGGAAAAAGAAAGCAGTATATGTATCAGGTTGTCGTAATGGAAGAAACTAAAGATTTTCCAGTTATGGCTCTTAGAGATTATTTAGCTGAAAAACCTCATTGTAGAATGTACGTAATATGTGATAATTCTCAAAGAGTTCATTTTAGAGCTAAGATTATTTCAATGCGCGATTGGCAGACAAAAAGAAAGAAGGTAAAAGTGAATTTAGATGAAGTTTGGTATTAAAACTAAAAATATTATAAAACAAAAATCACAAATGAAAAAATCAGAAAAAATATTATTAACGTGCATTTTTATAGCAATAGTTATGGTTGTATTCAGCATGATTAATAAAGCATCGGCACAAACAACGGTTGAGTGTTTAAAAAATGAACCGAAAGATATTAAACATATATTCGAAAAGTCAAAACAAAAATTTAGCAATAAATACAGAGTTACAGTAGATAAAATTAATTATTACACTGATTGTATTATAATTGTAGGCAAAACGGTTATATTCGACGAGTACAAAAGAAACGGGCATAATAAATCTTATAGTTTTCAATTAAGTAAATGTAAAATAATTCAATCTAAGTAAATAAAAAAATTAAATTATGAGTGAAATAAATAAATATTGTTGCAAAAGTTTAAAAGAAAACTCCACTAAATTTACATGGATGGTTTTGGAAACAGAAGATGGGAATGTTTTTCTAATGCCTCACATCGAAGAAAATCAAACTAGAGTTAATTATTGCCCTTATTGTGGAGAAAATATAAGAGATATAAAGATTAAAGAAAGTGAATTTTAAAAGAAAATAAATTATGAAAACAATTATAACTGTATTACTTCTAACTTTTTACTTAAATATAAGTGCTCAAAGTAAAATAAACGTTTCTGCTGGATATAAAGCGATAGAATTAGGTTATCAGTTCAGAAATGAAGAGACATTGAATTACGGGGTATCATTGTCGGCTGTTTCAAGTTCAATAGTTGAAAAAAGAGCCAATAGAAATGACGTAAACAAAAACGTACATGAATTTAATTCAAAAGTTATTCCAGCTATTTTTGGCACAATCGGGAGTTCGTGGGACAATGGAGTTACGATTACGGGTAAACTTGGGTCTGTTTACTTAGATCAAAAAATAAATAGCATACAAGAACCTCAAAAATTATATTTTGCAGTTGGTATTATGTTTGAATACAATGATTTCACTATAGGGTATGATAATGTTAACGCGGTATTAGTAGGTTATTCAATTAAATTATGACAGAATGCAAATGTGACTTTTGTGATTCAAATAGAGCGCAGAGTAGAAGTTTTTGTACAATTTTCGGAATGCAATATTTTTGGGCTTGTATAGATTGTTGGAATGATTATTTAACGGATGTAATGGATTAAAAATCGCGGGAAAAATGAAGACAGAAGAAAAAGTTTACAAAGAACTAGCAGAAATAAGAGGTAGAATAATAACAGGTATAATGCATAAAGCATATCTAGCATTTCAATACCAAGAAAACAAACCAGAAGATTTATTTAAAACAGTGTCTTTCATCTCAAATAAAGATAAATGGGATTACTGTGGGATAAGTTCTAAAGAAGATTTGATAAAATTGGAGTTATTATAAAAATTGATAAAAGAGTAATTATGAAACTATCAGAAAACGAAGTATTAGTAAAAGAATTTAATTTATACTCAAACACAGTAGGAACAAAGAAGACAGAAAGAGATATTATGATTTCATTTGTAAAGGATAAAGACCAATTTGCATTTGTAGACGTTTTTATAACTAAAGAACAAGCCATGCATTTAAAAGAAAGATTGGGCGAAATGTTAACAGATTATATCGGATGAAAAAAGTAAAAGAAATAATAGCTTTATATATCTTTGCGATAGCTCTGACTATAATTAAGTGGCTGGATAAAAATAATAAATAAGATGGATGCACAAGACATTAGAATTCTGGAGGAAAAAATAAAAAACACCAGAGATATTGAAAACATAGAAGATATATTAGGAAAAGAGCTAGGAAGCCAAATATTAACTTTATTAGACGTAATAGAATGGAACTTATAGAAAAATACAAACAAGAGTTAATAGAAAGAAAAGAACAAGCTTTAGAACTTGGAAATGATCAAAACAGTTTTGTAAATGGCATTATTGTACAGCTTGAAGCAACTATAGAAGATTTACAATAAGTTGCAAATAATTATTCAATAACAGATTTATCAACACCTTTTGAAATTGATAATATACCTTTTACTACCGAAGAAAGAATAAAAAGATTTCAGATAATTGAATTAAATCCGCGAAAAGGAAAATGAAAGTAATAATTATCGAAGACACAGTATATAAAGTAAGTGAAAAAGAATATAAACAATTACAATATATGGAAAATAAAATAAGTAATGCACAATATCCTGAAAACGCCTGTTTAGAAGTAGTTTTATCAGATTATTTTGTGGAGAACAGGGAAAAATATACCAAAGTAGGGGCAATAGATTTTCATTTTCAATTATAAAAAGTATGTTTGTAGAAGCAATAATTGACGAAAATATAGATTTCGAGAAAGGTGATCTTATTTGGGGAAATGTACGTTCCTATAATCAAGACTTTATGAATGATGAAGAAATGTTTGATTTGGAATGTGATTATGACAATAATGGCGATATAATTGATGCAAGGTATATAAATAAACCTATTCGTTTTAAATTGAAGAAAGGTTCTATTAAAGCTGTTTTTTGCGGGTGTAATAACAGAGCAACTAGAGAGATACAAGGTGAGTATTTATGTGATGAATGTGAGTATGAGGAAGGCGAAGACCATTCTTATATTTGTAATACTCCTTTTGAATGGGGAGACTAAGAGAGATTTTTGGGGCAAATAAAAAACTAAAAAAGATGAAACAGCTAACAGTAGAAGAAGCATTAAAAGAAGGATATACTAAATACGGAGATTCCAGAGAAAATTGACAGTTGCTTTCAGATATAACTGAACTTTCAAAAGGAGATAACTATGATAATTTAGTTTTAGCCGAAAAAGAATCAATTTGTACAACTATTGACAGTACACAAATTATAGATTTCCTTATCGATCAATATTTAGGTGAATCTGGCGGCGGCGGCGATCATACAGATATTTACAATAGATTGCAAGATAAGAAAGATGTAATTGATAAATTTGTATCTGAAATGGATGAAGTTTTAGCTGAGAAAGAGTTTTGGACTTTGACGAATATTCAATTAATACCATAAATTTCGGCGCAAAAAGATTAAAAACAGATGAAAAAATACCAACACTACAAAAATAAAAAGAAATACTTAATAACAGGAACATGTATGATACAAGTAAATGATGAGTGGGTTGATGGCATTTTATATTGCTGGGAAGGTGGGGAGAAGTTGTTTGCGCGTTCAGAGGAGGAATTTATAGAGAAATTTAAAGAGGTTTAACACAATATGATAAGTAACGAAAGAGAAGAAAAGACAGGCGCATGGATTTTAGACGCAGAAACATCTGATTTACTTGCAGAGATGATTGACTTTAGCTCTTTTCCGTACAAGCTTAAAGAGGATGCAAAACTTTGGTGTGTTGTGTTAAGAAATGCGTATACTAATGAAGTTAGAATCGCTGTAAAAGAGGAGGTTACAAAAGACTGGTTCAAAAATAACTTAAAAGGTTGCAGTTTTTTGATAGGTCATAACATTGTAAAATTCGATTTTTTGGCTCTTAAATTATTTGGAGTTTTAGATTATACAGTGGGTTATCTTGACCAATCGGATACCTTATTTGGGGAGGAAGTTAAAATAATTGATACCCTTATTTTCTCCAGACTTTTAAACCCCGATAGGTTTGGAGGTCATAGTTTACATTCTTGGGGTGAAAGAACGCCAACACAAAACTTAAAAACAGATTTTAGGCAACTTTGCATAGAAAAAGGTTATATTCAAAAGTCCGACCCTAAAGGCGCAGAATTTAAACAATTTTGCCCAGAAATGGTAGATTACTGTTCCCAAGATACTTCTGTTAATAAAGACACGTTTTTCATGTTGATGGAAGAAATGGGTACAGATGGTTGCTGGAATGACGCGTTGAAAATGGAGCATAAGTTGGCAGATCTAGCTATTAGAAGAGAGTCTTTAGGATTTTGGTTTGATAAGGATTTAGCAATTAAATGTGTTGAAGATCTTACAATAAAAATGGGAGACTTAAGGAATAAAGTTAATCCTATTCTTCCTATGAAACCTATGACAAAAGGGGAATTAAGTAATTTTACTCCCCCGAATACTCAGTTTTTAAAAAGTGGTAAGCCATCTACACATATTATCAAATTTGCTGAAAGAATTGGCGGAAAAATAGTTGAAAACGAAGAAAAAGAGTATTTTATACAATTTGAAGAAAAGGCGTATTTATTACCATTTAATTTACCTTTAAAAACGCATGTAGAGGCAGATATTAGTAATCTTGATCATGTTAAGATGACCCTTACAGAAGTCTATAAATGGATTCCGCAAGAATGGGCAGAAAGGGACTTTACAAAAGACAGCAAAAAACAGACCTTATCTTATGAAAAAAGAGTGATCGCTTTTGAGAGATGGTTAGCCGAAACTATGTGTGGAAAATACACTGAATTACGCTTAAATATAGCTTGTGAGACCTTCAAAGCAAAAGGATGGGAACAACTATCAGAGAAAGTAAAAGAACGGCTTAGAGAGGGCTTTCCTGTACGTCTCCCTACTAGTCCAAAAGTTAGAGTCGGAGTTGAAAAGGATCTTTGCCCTAATCTAGTTAAGTTAGGAGAAAAAGTAGATTTTGCTAATGACTTTGCTCTATACTTGACATATAAGCACAGAAAGTCTTCAATAGCAGGGGGAGAAATAGAAGATATGGATTTCGATTCTGAAGTACCTCCTAGTGGATTTCTTTCTATGTACAGAGAGGTAGATGGAAGAATTCCAACTCCTGCTATTGAAATTGGTAGCAACACATCAAGATACCGTCATATTGGCGTGTGCAATATCGCCAGACCTACTTCTGTTTATGGCAAAGAGCTTAGAAGTCTTTTTGGTTGCGGAGAGGAAGCGGTTTTTTATGGATTTGATTACGCATCGATTGAAGCTCGAATAATGGCGAGCTATGTTTATAAATACTCTGATGGTGCAGAATTAGGAAAAACTTTTATTGCAGAGAAGCCTGATGACTTACACTGTTATTCTGAAGATACAGAAATTTTAACTAGGTCAGGCTGGAAATCTTTTGGAGATATTTCTATAGATACCGAAGTAGCTCAATTTTTGCCCGATGTAAAAAAAGCAGAATGGGTCAGACCATCTGAAGTTGTCTGGCAAGACTATCAAGGAGAGATGGTACATATTAAAAATACAAACACTGATCAACTTTTAACCCCTCAACACAGAGTTTACACAGAAGATATTAAAACTAGTAAGGGCAAAGTAGATCTAGCAGAACATCTTTTAGATGTAGGTTATTCTGATAGGCGTTTTTTATGCGGTGCTGTTATTACAAACTCTATTTTAGAAGAAAATCCATGGTTCTTGAAACTATTAGTGGCTACACAAGCAGATGGTTGTTTAGCTAAAGATTGTTCAGCTATACAATTTTCTTTTACTAAACAACGTAAGGTTGATAGGTTATTAGAAATACTTAACAAATTAGGAGCTAGTTACTCATATAGCGAGTCCTTTAGAAAAGGAAGGTATGAAAAAACAATAAGAGTGAGAGCAACATCGTTAACAGTAAAAATTAGAAGTTTTCTAACTGGCAAAAAAGAGTTAGACTATAACTTATTAAGCCTGACTCAATCTAATAGGTTACAAATAATAGATGAACTGCAATATTGGGACGGAACTGTTGGGATTAGTGGAGTTATTATTGATATTACATGTAACCAAACAATCAATGTGTTGCAAAGTATTTGCGCGTCTTTAGGTATAAAATCAACTATAACTGCCTTTAATAAAAAAATAAAAGAATCGAGAGTACTAATTCATAGGCTATATATTAGCAAAGTAGCGAAATGTACAGCTGGAATTCACGGAGCAGTGAAAGAAAAAGTGCAGTATAATGGAAAAGTAGGTTGTGTGTCTGTTCCTAGTACTTATATCATTGTTAGGCGAAATGGTAAAGTGTTTGTATCAGGAAACACAAAAATGGCTACTGTAATGGGAGTTCCAAGATCTGACGCAAAATCTATTAATTATGGAATAATCTACGGAGCGAGTTGGAAAAAAATTCAAAAAATGACAGGTAAATCAGATGAGGAGTCTAAAAGAATTGTAGATAATTTCTGGAACACTGCTCTTGCATTAAGAGAATTTAGAGATAAGACTTTAGAATATTGGGAGAGCACGGGTAAAAAATACGTTCCTGCTATTGATGGTCGTAAGATTTTTGTTCGTTCTCCTCACTCGATCCTTAATGCCCTCTTTCAATCCGCAGCTGTTATATTTGCTAAATATGTAACAGTTTTGCTAATGCAAAAACTAGAGCAAAGACATAATTTATGTATAGATCCTTTTATAGCTAAACCATTGATTTCCAGCATGATAGAATATCACGACGAAGTGGATATGTATGCGTCTCCTTCATTGTTCAAGTTTGAAAAATTTGAAACAGAAGACCAAGCAAAAAAGTTTATAGAAGATTGGGAAGGGGAGCAATTAAGCGCAATAGGCCATAGTGCAAAGGGTTATTATATTTGTCTTCCGAATGTGGTCTCTCAGTCTACTAATGATTGTATGAGAGATTTAGAGAAAAAACTAAAGTTAAATGTCCCGATGGGTATGGAATACATGCTCGGTAAGACGTGGTTTGACTGCCATTAAAAATATAAGTAATCTAGACTCAATATGAATAGACTAGGTAGAGAGTAATTTTTCTACCTTTTTCTTTTTTGTTTGTTTTTAATGATTATATTTGTGGAGTAAATTTGCTGTTTTATTCTTTTTTACGCGACATTTTAATAATAATTTAAAAAATTAATTTATGAAACAATATTTAGATTTTAGTATATGGCTTATAGAACAAAGTAAAAATAATCGTGGATTTCATTATCTAGGAAATGGAGAGTTTAGGTATAATTACTGTTCTTCCTACAGTATAGAAGAAATGTTTAACTTTTATTTAGACACTCCTCTAGTAGATGGTACAGAAAATGATGTGATAATGGGAGATAAATGGACTGATTTTTTAAAAACATGTAACTTATGGAAGTGAAGTACAAAATACTCTTATTAATAAGTAAGTTTATAAAATGGGCAACTCCAGAAGAATATGAAATTATTATAGGACTTAAACAACTAAAAAGTAATATTCGAAAAGCTAAAACTAAGTATTGGCTGGCACTGTCTCCAGAGAAAATAACTGAAAATTCACTACTTACAGAGAGTACTAAATATCAAATAGTTTATTGGGTGAATTACGGAGACAATAACACTTACGGCTGGTTTACTGTAGAACAAATAATTAAATGGCTGACTTCAGATATAGAATTATATACTTTAGGTGGCACAAAAGAGAGATAAGAAAATATTATTAGATGTAACATTATGAGAATAGCAGGAAGAACAATACAGCCAAAAAATATAAGTATAGACACAAATAAAGAATTTGAAGCTACTTATAAAAACCATGAAATATCTATATCGGCTTTTCATGGGCATCGTAAACCAAAGTATGATCATCTAATAAGATTTAATATCGACGTAAGACATAAAGATGGAACTTATGCGGTACAAACTTATGAAGATTTTCATGGAATTAGGGACGCAATTATTTTTGCTTTAGAGGGAGCTTTATTATGAAAGAGGAACTACAACTGAGGATAGATAAAAACCGCGAAGAAATAAATAACTTACTCCATAAAGATATTCCTTTAGACTTTCTATATATAAGAGTAAATATGCTATCAGCGCAAAATGAAAGTTTAATAGAAAGAATTAAAAACCTATGACAAAATACGAAAAAACAAGATTATACTACTTATACTTAGTCCACCACTTAGCATTCAATGACAGTAAAGATTTACGTTATGTAGAAAATAAACGTCATAAAGAACTAGTGGATTTTGCTTTGAGAGGGCTGAAAGAAAAGAATATTAAAGTAATTGATTTATATTCAAAGCCTTACAAAGCTTCTTGTTTTATTACAGAAGTAATGAATCGGGGGATGAAAGATAAGGTAGACTATTTACATGCGATTATTGTAGACCATGAATTTAAAGAAGATTATTTGGTTATAAAATTAGAAGACCAGTATTATAAATTTAGTACTAAAACTTCACAATTTGAAAAAACCGAGCCTAAAACTAAAGAAGTGATTTATTTTGAGTAAAATGAATAAAATATACATACACACAGAAAATGAAGAATACGGAGACTTCACTCAACTTAAAAGCGGTTTAGTTTCATGGAGTACGGAGTTAAATAACGATTCAGATTTAAAATTTATTTCTGTTGATTTTCTTTTGCACCGACTTGAAGAAGGAATGACAGAATTAGATTGTGTAGAAGGTAACGGAATGTCTGCAAATCAAAAAAGAAACAGATTGCGCGGGATTAAAAAAGAATTAGTAAATTTAATAATGTTATAACATGGGATGCCACACAATATTCTATAGGAAAATAAATAGAACTCAGGAAGAAGCTAAACAAAGTTGTTTAGAAAATTTAAAATATGCAAGAAATTTAGCTTGGAAGATATACCGTAAACCTAAAAGTTATTTAGGGATTAATTGGGGAACAACTAAAGAATATCAGTTAGAAAGTGTTTTGATACTCAATAGAAAAATAAAAGCCGTATCTAATGATTTTTATCAGAGAGCAGTTTGGAACAATCAAAATGATGAAGATATTACTGTATATGTAGATGGTAAAGGTTTGTATATAGAGGACACTGATTATTATTACGTTTTTAGAAAAGGTAATTACCCAGAAGATAAACTATTTTCTTTACAAGAAACGCTAGATTACATTAAAAATAATGAGTGCATTGTAAATGGTAAAACATTTGATAAATTAGAAGAATTTTGGGATAAATACCCTAACGGAATGATTAATTTTGGATAATATGGAAAAATTTTTAGTACACAATTCTATTTTAACACCAGATGGTACAACTTTAGTTTCAAGACATAGACACGACTATGTTTCGTATGTTGATGATAACGGAGAGACTTATGTTAACGATGGCGGTGGGTCTTATGAAAGACGATCGGTAAATAAAGAACCTTACATTGATATGTCTGTTTACAGTACAGATGATTTTGAGACAGTTAGGTTTTATTTTGAACGCTCAAGTTATGGTGAGAATTTTGACCAACCCCTAAGATATGTAAAACTTAAAGATATGACAGATTCACATTTAGAGAATGTTATCAAGTATGAAGAAGAAAATAACCCTAATACTAAGTTTTTAAAAATTTACCGCGCGGAACAAAAATATAGAAAAAAGAAAGGAATTACGTTATGAAAACAGTCGTTCAAGAATTAAGAGAATATTTAGAAGCACCAAAATCTGTTCAAAATATTTATGAGGTATTAGATAATTTGGCGGAAATAGAAAAAACAGTAATAAATAAAG
>JAOYMO020455551.1:0-17415 GCA_025802455.2 Iodosphaeria phyllophila | reverse complement strand
AAACAGTGCCGCGATGTTACTTCGTACAGGGTCCGGAATAGAAGGTAGAGGATGTTTCATAGAGGAGATGGGTAACACAGACAGACTGCTGTAGCGTGCAGACCAGACATTGCGCGACCCTTTCATAGACAGGACATGTCACGATTTGTGCGACAGTCATGTTCTCATTCAGTCAGCTATTTATATAAGTCTAACTCCAATCAGATTGTGGTCACAAGATGGCGTTGATCTCCTTATGGTTTCATGGAAGGTTTCCACAGGCCAAGAAGCA
This sequence comes from Iodosphaeria phyllophila, assembly GCA_025802455.2. NCBI lineage: Eukaryota > Fungi > Ascomycota > Sordariomycetes > Amphisphaeriales > Iodosphaeriaceae > Iodosphaeria > Iodosphaeria phyllophila. The sequence goes on along the minus strand of JAOYMO020455551.1, from coordinate 17,144 downwards.
TCGGCGTCATCCACAATTTTAGCTATAAACCCCAGTCCCATTCCTCGTATGAGTGGGGAAGAAAACCATGTCATTATCATACTTGATGAGTCCACTTCCCTGTAAAGCTGACGAGGTGGTTAACGTTCGGAATCCCGATGGATCGTTCCAAGAGCCGAAAAACCTCTGAGGATTCCCAAGACCAACTAACCCGTCAAATTCTTGCACCACGACGTGGACATATCCCCATTCACGGATTGCATTATTGATTTCGCATCGCAACACTGCACCTCTAGACCATTTTTCCAGGTGGTCAACCCACTGCCCCTCGCAGGACCAGCCACGACGCGCTCCCACCAGAGCGATATTACACGTTCAATCTAGCATTCTGATGATGTCTGCACGTGCGCGTGGCCTCGTTTCATGCCATTCGAATAGGAGAGTGCATGTGGGGTAAACAACGATGATCTGGTGGGAAGGCGACTTGGTCGGCCCCCAATTGTCATGGTACGCGCAGTAAGCGTTTGGTGGTCTGGGCACCGGCTCACGCTAACAAAGAAGACCTGGGTTCGAATCCCACACCTTCAAAGGTGGTCACGATGGAGGTTAAAGCTGGACCACAGATACCAGATGTCTGCAGGAGCTCGATTGTTTTTTAACAGTTTTTCTTGAAAAGTTTTTCGGTTGATGTCTTGGAAGGCGCATCTTCGATACAACATCCTGAGGAACCAAACAGACTTCATGTCGGACATGTTCTTTCTTGATAGTGAGGTCTTTGCGAAAATGGAATAGGAATCTAACTAAGTTCTTTTTACGAAGTAAATCCGAGGAATTTGGGCTAAAGCACGAATACTGGACTGATTGCAAGGGAACTTGAATGCGAATGCAAAGTAAGTCGGTCAGCCAATTGGTAAACAAGTGGTATCGAACGTGCTCACATTGACTATCCTGGTAGATGTCCACTTTGGGTGTCCTGAGCTTATATCTGGTCTTATGATATGGGTGTTTTCTCTGCAATAAATAGGTTGTGCTATCTACAGTGTTTGTACGTTGTAAGCTTTTAAACTTGGAGGTGAAAATGAATTGCCCCAGGCTCCTGGTCTCTTTACTCTCTTATACCTCCTTGGACCTCGATTATTCAATCTCAACACTCCTTGATTATACGTAAGGGTATTCGCATGGGTCATCCTCCCGAGTAAGCGGGTTGACCGAGTTACGCCAAGGAGTCCTTTTCTGTGCCACATGAGTTGTCTCCATGGCGCCAATGCGTATTCATTCACAGCATATATATTCTCCCTCGTCCCCCCCTCATCATCTCAATTGCCAAGGACATCATATTGCGTCACGATGGCTTCCTCCGGTTTCCGAGTCGTAATCGCTGGCGGCGGTCCTGTTGGGCTTGTCACAGCCCACGCATTAATGGCAGCTGGGATCGACTTTGTTCTGCTTGAGCGACGGCCGGAGGTTGTGGACGATGGCGGAGCCACCTTCGTTTTCCCACAAAACGTTCGGGTTCTTGACCAGCTGGGCTTGTTAGATCCTGCGCCACATTTGAAAACCGATTTTAAATCAAAATGCGAAACATTGTTGAACGGCAGGGAAACATGTACATTCCCTGCGATGAGAATCTTGGAAGAGCAGTAGGTTTTACATAGGATTCCCCATTCCTTCTAAGAACCGTGGCTGACTCTACTCCAGATTCGGATATCCCATCTACGTGGCCACGAGGCAAGAGTGGTTGGCTATTCTATGGGAAGGGCTGAGCAAGCGCGCCCGCGAGAACATTCGGACCGGCTGCAATATTCAAGACATCGAGAGCACAACGACGGGGGTCCGAGTAACACTAGCGGATGGCAGTGTGGAGGAAGGATCCATTCTGATCGGATGCGATGGCGTGCGTAGCAAGGCGCGCGATGCAATACAACAATTGGACGCGAGGGAAACCTCCAACGAGGACGAAAACCCGGTGCCAACCGCCCACTTCAGTTGCCTTGTCGGATCATGTCCCTTTCCCGGGGGTGTCGACCGTCAGATCTTTTACGAAGCGCATGGTACTGACAAGGCCACACAATTTGTCGCCACTGCCGACAAAGTCTGCTTCACGGCCTACAGACGACGTGCCAAACCGACTACAGAGTACCATCAATACAGTCCTGAAGAGACTGAGGCATACGCGAAAGAATTCGAGGACGTGGTAGTCGCGCCAGGTATTAAGTTTGGGCAGATATGGCGCCAACGTGGGTGGGCGCGGCTTGTGGACCAAGAGGAGGGTATGGCGGAGACATGGCATCACGGACGAATCGTGTTGCTTGGCGACTCGGCCCTCAAAGTGACCTCAGTTAGTGGCCTAGGCTTAAACGCAGGCATCTCATCCTGTGTTTATCTTGTCAATGGTCTACACGTGTTGCTGCAGGAGACAGGGGGGAAGCCGCCCAGCCTTGACGCTATAGATCGTGTTTTTGCCGACTATCAGGCTATACGTAAGCCAGAAAGCCAGTCCGTCTACGCTTATGCGGTGGAAGACATGCGTCGATCAACTTTCGAATCGTGGAAGCTATGGTTCCAGGACCAATGGATGATTCCTTTGTTACACAATGAGAACTTTTTCATGAAAATGTATGGCACGCCACTCGTAAACCGGGCAGGCCGCGTGTTTAACTTTCTGAGCAAAGAGAGACTGAGGGAGGGCAAGACGCCTTGGATGTACCAGTAAGAGCTGGATCTATCCAGTATCGCTCGGGAGTTCCAACTCCCAGGCTAACGATGGGTGTAAGGGGACGGACAGTACAAGCGGGGTCGAAACCAAGAACCGCCAAATTATAGATGAATTGTTTTACAGCAAAGTAGGAGATGTACAGTGGCTGGACATGCAGAACGAATAAGCAAGGTTTTCTCACCAAAATGCCCGACTGCAAGGCTTAAAATTTGTTAGGTGACTATGGCTATTGCAAAAAGCTATGTAGATAGACTTGGTCTAAACTAGTCGAACTTGGACACACTTCAATTGGGGCATTTTGGCGTGGAAAATTATATTTCTCGTTTGTTTTGTTCAATCACCTGTGAGTAGTAAACATGCGAGCTGCTTTAAGCATCCCCTTGGCCGTGTAAAGTGGTCGCCCGGGGTCCGCCCCAGATTTTCTCTAATTGACATTGGTTCGGACCATCGGGGTGGCGAGTTCACTACATGCAGGCCTGTTGACTTGTACGGAACTTCCGGCAATACAGGGGCCATCTTGCTTCAAGACAGAATTTATGAACAAAATTTGAATGCGTCAATAGTAGAGAGAGATAATTACAATCTCATACAATTATATCTTTAGATTTTGTCAGGAGATGCAAGTTATTCAAGTGCGAAGTTAACAGAAGGGGCGAAAGTGGGTCAGAATGCCCAAAGAGACGAACTGGGTGTGACAATAAAGGTGGACCAAATCCCGTGGGTAATCTGGAATTCTTCCATGGAAACACAGCTCTTTCTAATAAAAATTAGATGCATCAAGTGACAAGAGAGATACTTACAACATGATTCAAGCTGATTTTCAATTATCATCCTGCGATGCAAGTTATCAATGTGCAAAGCAAAAAAGCGGTTGAAAATGGCCAAGATGAGCAAAGATACCGAGACCGTACTTGCTCTAACGTCGGTACAGTACTCTTACTTGGGCCCTCAAATGGTAGCTGGCCCATGCCACCCCGGGCGACCACTTCATACGGCCAAGGGGATGCATGGTGCAGATGATGCAACACACAAAGCACCATGTCTCCTATCATGCGCCGGAATCACGACGACAGCTCCAATAGTATGCTCTCTGGCTACCACCACTGGCATTACATCGGTAGCAGCACAACGCAGGTACACGGGGTTGCATCAGTCAACAGCCTCGGTTTCCCGGGAATATACCCCCTTTTCCATCCACTCTTTTCGCTCGAGAGAATGATGACAGGCTTGAGAGCCTTCTTGTGCATTTTGTAGACTGTCAACTGCTTCCCCCGAACTTTGTCGAGAGCGCCTGTTGTTGCACTTTAGGAAGATGTCCGTCAGCTACAATCCGTTTGAGTGGAGAATTTAAGCACTCTCTATACTTCGTACATGCTTATCAAAAAAATTAAACATAATTGCGATGAAGTTCGATCATTCCATGAACTTCTATGAACAACCCAAGTTTATTGTGTTATCCGCTGGCCATGGCTCCCATTCAACCACGAAATAGCAGCACCGAAAAGGGTGAAGCTCTGACTAGCAGTTGGCGCTCAACGCACACTTGCCACCCATGAAGTCCAGGGGCAAACTGCGCAAATGCCGCAGATTGTTAGAGTTTATTTTGCACAAACGGACGTTACGATCTTGGCTCCGCTATCTCTTCACCTTGGTCTGACAATCAGCGACAGGCAGGGTAATCCTACTATCAGCAGTCTGGATTTCTTCCTTGCTATCTTGATAATTATTAGACTACCATAATTTATCTCGAATATGAATTTAGCAACTCTGACACGCATGTTTGCTCTTGCACTGTGCAATACCATGGTTAACGAGGCTTTTTCCGAGATGCAGAAAGGTCATCAAGAAGTAGTCGCTGATTCACATTGCAGATACGTGCTTACATACCTCATCCCAGTCCTTCACATTCTTCCCTTGCGATTGAAATAACAATTCCGCCACATTACATAGTTATCAAACAAATTGTCTCTACAGCAAGGGTAGTTGCTCAACGGCTTTCCTCATTGTTGAGATCTCCCTGGTTTATCCTGAGGCATAATTCTATCTCCAGCGACAAAGAAGGGTCACAAGGATGAGACCATGATGTGGTCAGATTGTTTCCGTGGGGCTGGTAGAAATCGAAATTTGCTTCCAGATTCTTTCCAAAAATCGTTTCGTTTCCGTTCCGGGGGTTTTCCCACCTTGTGCTTCGGTCCCGGAGCTTCGGGTTTCATTTCTTCCCTTGTTGCGGGTTATTGTCTCAGCGTGTGTTCTCGTGGTACTGTCCGACCCTCGGGGCCCCGATGCTGGTACAGGGACGCGTAACGACAGGTTTCGGACATCGTCCTATTCTGGAAGCGATTGCCAGTTCTGTAGTACGCTTCGCGAAGGCGTACTGGTTAGTTTCTTGAGTGTTTGAGAGAGCAATTGTGACTATGAGTACAACAGTCGGCGTTTGCAAATGCGTCCGAGGTTGCTTTTATTCAGTACATCCATGATTGCCAAGCAGCAGCCCCGTTGCTATTCGTTCAATTACATGGAACGGTGGGGAAAGATCAGTACCTAGTGAGAGTGTTTACTCGAAGCGAGGCGAACTGAAGCGAAAACCGGTGTTTTGCGAACCAACGATTGTTCCTGACCCTGCCCGTGTTACGCATTCGAACATCATGTGTGACCCTTGGTACCGTCTAGCGGATCACCTACCAGGATGACATAATACCAAAGCGGCCGTTTCAGATCGTCACTTGGAACTACACGGGCCGGTTTGTCACCTTGTGAGCATTGAAGCTAAATGTTTGGCCGAGGCTGTTCGGATCCGAAGAGTTATCGGTATTTGTTGGTATTTGTTCACCGGCGGATCCGTGCCGAGCACGGCACATTTTATACCGGTACACGGTAGGTAGGAAGTTCACGGAGCCATAATGTCTCGGCTAACACCGGGAACGAGGATTCGAATGACAAGGAGAAAATGCTTAACTAGGTGGTTGAAAATTGTATCTTTTGTTGAGAGCCGTTGGAGCTTGAAGTTATCGTAGCTATTTTCGTTGAAATTCTCCTCCGTTTCGACTTCTGATCCTTGCTAGGCCTGTAAGGATTTCTATAATAAACAGCAGTATTTCAATTCACTATGGGTAATCGAAATCTGAGGAAAATTTGAGGCTCGGTCATCTTGAAATAAGTAGGCCGTGATATATAGACCATCCCCTGTGAGATGCATTTGGCTCCGAGACCAATCGTATTATTGGTATCACAGGTTATGTGTACGTTCGGGTTGTAAATTGCTTGAATTTGATGGTCATTGATGCTCTATCCAACCAACTGGCTGGAAGCCTCCTCCTCCGCCTCCGGAGAGGTGGTGTTGTGCGAGTCCCTGGAAGAAATCCATTCTGAATACCTCCTAAGACATAGTCTAAATGGCCCGATAACTAGTTCCCACAATCGTAACATAAACACTCTCTTTTAAAACCATCCATAGTCCCAGCACGGGGACTTTCAGTCAGACCAGATAAGAACAACATTTTTATCCTTTCTGAGAGACGTACGGATGCAACGATCAAGTCTAGCTTGCTGACCTGAATTGGTCATTTTCGATTTGATTTGGATATTTATGGAAGCCCCCCGTAGATACAAGCCTCATCTCAAATTAAACATCCAGATGTTTTTGAGTAGCGTCAGAACACGAGTCCTACTGGCTTTCTCTTGTATGATTCTATCGGTTTCACGCCAGCTGTGTTGAAGCGATGATGACTGGGTGCCAAGAAGACCGGCACAGAAAGTAACGTCTTGCCATTCTTGTCAGCCGCCCGCTGCCTGTTTGCAAAACTGAGAATCACTGAAATATATCAAGTGACAGAGCTTCGTCTCGGCTTGTGTCGCACTAGCATTAGATTTGAAAGATATAATTGAAAGGAATATTCTCGGCGGAGTACGGTCTTTGGGACGGCCGAGCTCCCAACAGACGGATGGGGGCAGTACTGGTATCATCTGCATCTTATGCTCTCGAAAGCCATACTTCATGATGTAGATAGCCTAACGATAACAGACAGATGTCTATTAAAAGACCTGAAATATTGAGCGTAGGGTTCGCCTTACAAGGTGAAAGAGGACAGTGGGTTGGGAAACAAAGGTTTGATGGGGCAACCACGCCGCAGAGATGAGTTGAAACGGGTGACTACTTTTCCTCTTCCAGATGTGTCAGTCTCGCTTCTTAGCTACCGATAAGAGACCTGTGAGCCAGAGGTAGGCGGTTGCAGGACCCGGCAAGAAGGCATAATGACCAAGACCTAGGCAGTTCTGCTGATGATAAATACAAGGGTCGTGATTCCAGGGTAATTGTGGGGGACTATGCTGTCATGATGGTCGAAGGATCTGGATAGGTAGGATAACCACTGTTTGTATCACTATCTTACGATCGTTCACTTTGGTGCAGAATACTGTTGGCATCACGTGTGATAAAAGGATGAAGAAGAGAAGCTATCTACAAGTGTCCGGTGGGCAGACCAATAAACTCCTAAAGCAGTCACGAGTTCTGTTGTTAGGTAGCATTGTGGGTCCATATCTCCCGACAACCACCCGGGCCTATTCAAGGACGATCTTCGTTATGATAGATGAGGTACGTTAACGTAATGTTGACTTGGTATCTACCAACCTATCATTCTAACCCTAACATCAGCTGATTGGTGGCAGTCATATTTATTCCAAATAATTGTTTCCCCCGCGCAACTGAACAATTAATCATGTTCTGTTGCCGAACAAAACAGATCTTAGGTCAGGTTCGAGGATCACCCAGGGGGTTGGCACACCTGGCACTGGATTGCCATGCAGAGCAATGGTAAAGTTAGATCTATAGAAGCAAGAAGACTATGATGACAAGAGAGAAGACTCGTCACCGCGATGGAGTGGCTGGATGCTTAGGTATTTCCCTGAACTCGGTGGTGACCCGCCTTGCTTTGATTTTTCGGCAAAAGCTCCATATACCCTGCAAACAGCTCGAAAGGATTAATCTACCTAACATCAAGATCCATCTACCCACCCATAGCGTGGTAACTATTGGCACTGGTAGCTTACCTGGAGAAAATATGTGGCAGTGACACAGTGGCAGCGCATTGGGTTGTGCATCTAAAGGGCAATATGAACACGGATTGGCAGGTTATTACGAGCATCACGGTTGTGTTGCGGTCTCGCAATAGAGGAGGGCATCACGATCGCACAGCTGGTAGCGTCGTTGGTGAGAAAACGTGTGGAGAAAAAGCATCTGACACGATGGCGGCAGCGACAACCCAGTTGACCGGGTAGATGATGCTTTTCTCGGTGCGTGAGGTGGATCAATCTTTTTGAGCTGTCTGCAGGGTATGGATCTGTTGCTATTGATTTTTCCCGCCTGGTTGGACCGACGAAGGCCGATGAACTTGTTTATACGTCCCGTCTCCCTGATTTATTGAGCTTATGCAAAATATGATTATTACTTACTACCACGGAGGAAAATTCGTAGAGCCTGATCAAGTGCTCTGCGGGCTAGCAAGGCTCATCACTTACCGTATAATTTTGTAGCATACCAATGCGCCTTGACTAATTACAGTACATTTCGCTCATGGCACATCGTGAAGATTTACGAGTAGAACTCGTGATCCACGTTGGGTCAATCCATCCATCTGAACGGCTTAATCTCTGGGAGCCAGTCCATGATTGCTACCTATGGTTGAATTGTGATGTTCGGGTCAGTACGTCGAAACGTACTGGGTGCGTTTCATCAATTCAAAATCACGGCGGAACAGGTTTCTTCTGAAGAATCATCTACCCGTTTCTCTGTTACAGTGATATTTCCATACCCTATTCTTCGACACTCTGTTATCCTGGAATAAATTTGCTGGACTTCATCTGGTTTGGTTGGTTTACAATTTGTAGAAAGCCCAGGCATGTTCAGCATACGAGGAACTGTGTTCAGTGCATTTTGGGCAAACCGCATACTCTTTTATTTCAGTATCGTTGCAAGCACACCCATCCCTCTGTACCCCATAGACTCGGCAGGCTTCAAAACCAACTACACCTGTACTTACTACTATAAATACGCCTGATTGCGTAATGCGCTTGGCACTCGCTCCTCCCGTCTCGCCCTCAAACCCTCCTTCTCCGCCCCTTAGACATGACCGCCTTCAATAACGTCTATCATAGAATCGTAAGGCTGTTAAACACGCAGAGGTAGTGGAAGAATGATAACCTACGTATGTGATACACTTATCGCGAGTTTTGTTCATCACGGCCTTTCGCGATAGGGGTCAACCCCATACGAGGCTGATAACAATTTCAACTTATAAGGAACCATCGATAGACAAATTTCCAGATCCAGGTCCAGTACAATAGACATTAACACAGGGTAATCATCATGGGTCAGGGGAGACAAACCTCGACGCTCGGCCTTGAGTCAATCTTTGGGTAGGCTGGTACGAAAAGTGGATTAAAGATGGTGAACTTGGCTGGCTAGGCTAAAATATTCGACCGTGGAGGTCAACTATGACTGGTGTGTTTGCTCTGGTCTTGGCCTTGGAGCAGTCTCTCACGTACCAGCGTTCACTATGCTCGTGCCGTATCTCCTTCCGTGGTCAAGAATTTGCCTCATTTGGGCTCGTTATGGATAATAGTTGATCGACGCCACATTTTCTAATGGTACTATTTTCCAAAAGAAGAAAACATAAGCCTCTCGAAGATACATCCAGATCTAGCATTCTATGTAGGGGCTGTGTCAGCGTTAGCCTGGCCCTGATCAAGTGCACAGCATGATACAACATAGTTTAGCGAACCCAACTCCAACACATTGTAGAAGAACGAACTCAGCTGTGGCCGACTCAGAAGAATACTTTTAAATGGTATGGAGCCTGAAGAAGCGGAGATAAAGCTAGATCGCAAGTCGTCAAGCGGTTTGTTTTCAGATAAAACCTGCAAGCAAGAAAGTCGTTCTCGAGACTGGACATTTCATTCCGAAGGATCAGGCTTCCAGGCATGCCGAGCGATACCGTTTCGCGATCGTTTACAACGTTTGTCAATAACAACATCTACCGGCTAAGTTAGGGCTTCTATTTCCCCACTATCTTCCGTTCGAAGACAATTCAGTCAGCCGCAGAACCCACTGGCTCAGGGCCCGGCTTGCTCCCAATGCTCGCTCCCTCGAAATCTGCCACGAGCATGCCGGAGAGAGCAGGCGGTTTGGTCCGGTAGCCCTAGCACAACCCGAGTGAGAGGGCTCTCCGCCCAACGGAATGCCCATCTGCGATTTCCATGGTTTTCACCTAGCCGATTCGTGCGGGCGGGGCGGAGCAGAAGGAGCGGAAGGATGAAGTGAGAGGGCGGAGTGCAGAGGTAAGGTCAGCGGAGTTTTCTGATAATAAGGTCCGCACATGCTTGAAATGACGGGTTTCTAAATGCTCCCGACGAATAGACCAGTCCCCCGCCGAACTTCCCTACGCTATGATGAGGGGATGAGAGGTAGTTGAAAGATCTATACCACTGTTGGTATCCTGGAAGAGTCACGACTTTTTGTGACTCAATCGTCATCTGAGCTACTCTGTGACTTGACTAGCAAAGATCGTGGCTTTACCATGCTGATATATCACCGAGATTTCTGTCCTCAACATGCGACGAAGACAGAGATAGGCAATGACTCCATCGCCGCCGTTTCGCAGTGATATTCATCCAAGGACCCTTAATCCACCGCTTAATTGCTGTCCGTCGGTCGTGTGCATGTCATCCCCTATTCATTCATTTAGGCATACTGTTTTCCGCCGTGACGTGTGCCTGCATTCACTGATACGGTAGGCCGACTCCCGAACCCAAAGACCGAACGGAAAGTGTGGATCTACAGTATTATGGAGGAGCGGGTAGCAAGGTCATGTGGGTCAATAGACATTTACGAGATTGACGAGAGCGGGCCTGTTTAAAAGGGCTGTGAACAGAGACCTTAGTTTATCGGTTCGTGTGGGAATAGGCGAGAATGCAGCAGCCGTAAGGGTAGAATGAAGCAAAAAGGAGGGGTTTCAAACCGATTGGTTCCCTGGTGCAGAGGAAGTGAAGTTGTCTTTGTTACCAGCCGTAGTAGAAGTGATATAATGCAGATCCAGAATGGGGTGAATTATGTCACGCAGAAATCGAAAACTGAACACTGGAACATTGGGTTATAGAGGATTTTCTCTTTGCGTGAACTTCTCCTTTTTCTGAGCCAGAGAAAAACATGCAAGCTGGGCTGAAGACATGAAAGGGAACTCGCTGTCTCAACGAAGCGAGTTCGGCGGTCTGAAACGGTGACAGTTGTGTAACCAGTTAAGCGCGCCACAAGATGCTTAGCGCAGTTTTCTTGGCGCTGGCGGCGTCTTTCTCCGGGAGAAAGATCTCATACATAGAGGAGTTGAAATCATTGAGTTCAAGAACATCAGTTGAGATACTAAAGCGGCGGTCTGTCCTGGTCATCATCGCGGACGTTTGGCGTTCTTTAAGAAACGAGTCATTTGCTAGATCGACTAGTTTTCGTCCCCACTGATAGTTACCGGTAGCCCCCCCTTTCCCGTCACCCCCTTTCGGACGAACCTGCCGTACCTCCGGACGAACCATTGCGGGGGAAGAGGCCCAGAAGTTGGAGTGGGAGTGGGAGGGGAAGAACAAGCCCTTCAGTCCGCTCCACGAACAGGTGGTTACTAAATTGGGGACAAGCGCAGCCTGGAAAACGATCCGGCTGGAGAAAAGAAAGGAAGATGGGCACCTAATGTGTATTTTTAGACTACCCACGCTGCAGGTGCTGCATAGCATCTCGCACACATGAGAATGCCAAGCGTGAAAGATGAGGTACTGTACCTACCTCCCACTGCGGCGTGCCGATTGTGATGAAGCCTATCTGGGGGCCATGACAACAGTAACAACAACATCGACATCATCGTCATCGTGCCATTATGAAAAAAGGACGCATCACGGTTGACACCTCAGTCATGTCCCTTAGGCTTCGCCCCGCACTCTCACGCAGGTCAAACTGGCAGGTGGGATTTTCACATCTTTGCTTGCGTGGCTTCTCCCCCAAGCTCGTGTTGCCGAGCATCGGCCCACTGAAAATGAGGCTGCTGGTGCTGATATTCGCGCTCCCTTCCAAGGGTATCGTGTAGGAACGGGGGGTTGACGGTGCCAGTGCCGTGGGCGCTGCCTCCTTTTCGATTGACTTGAAATCTGCCATACACTGTGTTGAAGAGTGAATATCTGGTGTACGCCCACCGGAGTAATGTAAGGCTTTTTGCTCTGCGGTACGGTAACATCAGAGGATCAGCCCCACTTATACCAGCTTATCGTGACAGGGAGCAGGTATGGCAGCGCCTCCTCGAGGCCTGCACCCGGCAGGCACAGTACGGTGTGGCATCGGTCACAGTCTCACGTCATCCTTTTCCCCCACAGAGCACATGAGCTTAGTTCGCTTTTTTTTTCTTCCGGATCTTCCAGGTCGTTTCTGCAAACGCTGACGGGAAGGGTCAGGGGTAGATTAGCAGAAATTGGGATTCACCGGTAGATCTATCACGAAGATCATGGAAAACATGAGTTAAGTCGTGAATCGAAATCATGCATCTCCGGGTTGAGTTTTACAGAGCGTTTCCAAGCAAAACAGGTAAACAAAAAAGATCTCCTGCAAGTGCAAGGTCACTCCCGGTGAGCTAGAGCGCGCGCTGCGAAAATTATGCGGGAGAGACCCTGGCAGCTCGCATCTTTTCAAACGTTGCGTTGGCGGCTGCTGCTGCTGTTGCTAAAGGCTTGAGTGCTGCATCCCCCCTCCAGCGCATGCACACACCACTCGTCAGTCCTGCACGCTGCAACTCCAGCTGGGAAGCACTGCCCCGACGATGACCCATTTTAATTTTTTTAATGTCGCGCGCGCTCGTCTGCCTTTCCCTTTGGTGACCGAGTGCAGGGGATAGCTTCCTCAGGCTGCGCAGACAGGGCGCTTGATGACTGAAAGTCAGATATTCCACAATATTCGTTTGTGGGTTGTTCTGATTTGTTCAGCCTAGGCTAGGATAGTCCATCACAACGCGACGTGGACGGTGTGCCAAGCAGAGCTGTTCTGTTTTCGTGCGACGGACTTTTTCTGGGGAAGGAGGGTTTTCGTAGTTGTGTCCCTCCTCACCCTGTTCATCTGCCCAGAGTTTGGCTGAGCTGTTTTTGGCTATCAACCAGTCGATTGGAGGGATTGCTTGCCAAACTTAGCTCAATTCCCAGCGCAAGACAGGACTAGAGAAGACAAGACAAGGCAACGGGGTTTGGATCAGTTTTCTAACCGTTGGTCCCACGTATTGTAATATCTCACTACCGTATCAGTAGAACTTCCTTGCTTGGTTTCTTTACTAGTGCCGGTACTGTACAAGACCAATCTCTCCCAAACATATCGGCCTCATTCCCGCGCCGGTATCGTAAGGTGCCCTTGCAGCGAAATTTCAAAGCAGCTTCAATTTTGGGAGTTGTTTTGCTTCGTATCGGTAGCACCAGCAACACAAGCGAATTCTTTTTCGGGATTGAACCACTTTTTCTTCTTCTTGTTTTTGACTTTTCCTGCGTTTTGTCCAACATAGCCACGATGAAGCAGCCCTAACCTGTCCACCGATATCCCCCCGAACGATTCGCGATTTTGCCCCCTTTTCCGGCTCACCTGTGACGTGACCCGGGATCCTTTGGCTGACCGGCAGAGACCCGATGATCAACAATGCTGCCGGCCACTGCTGCGATTCCGAATTTGGCCACCACTGTGAATACAAGGACAAGGAGGAGACGAAGACATGAGCAGTCTCGAGCCGAGTTTGGGGGTTCTGAGGAGGTCGACGCATTCTACGAGCTCGGCGCCGCCATGACGAGACCAACTGTTGCTGTGTGCAACAACGATGACGAGGCGCGGTGGTGCCAGTCGGAACCGATAAACCAGAAATGCAGAAATGCTAAGCCAAGACGAAAACGATCACAACACAAGTGTCGACTAGCATCTCCTCGAAGCGCGGCCTTTCTCCTCTTCCATAGTATTCTCGCGATTCCTCCCGCGTCGGCCGTTTTACTCCCCTTCAGCAACTGTCTCGACGATAGCTACATTTACAGCAACCAGCAGGCCGGGTCCACTGTGCAGCTACAATGGATGCCGCTGTACCTCGACGCCGTTTTCGACACGGCGCACAGCACGCACAACTTGAAAGTGACGGTCTGGGGGAACGTGACGGGACAAGTTGGAACGGGAATCCTGCCGGAATGGGACAATGCCACAGCATGGAACGATCCGAACAATACGGACTCGCTTCGAGGCAAGATCCGCAATGTGCCGGAGCCGGAGCTGGCGGCCAGCCAGCGCAAGATGACGACTTTGTTCCGCAAGGTCGATGTGCTGGAGTACGAGCAGTATAGCACTACGGTCAACTTTTGCGACAGTTTGACCAACGCGTCGTGTCCGTTGGGTCCTGTTTTCAATACTACGCCTATAGTGCCGCCTTTTGGGAGTCTACCCTCGTTTAATTTCTCCAATAATTTCGATGGGAGCTATGCTTTTTCTTCGTTCACGCCGAGTCTTGTGGTTCTCTATGGCGATCAATCGGCGACGCAGATCGGGTGTGTGACGGCTACATTGACGCCCAGTCAAGAGGGCATATCTTGGTTTCTGAAGTTCTTGCCTCTGATCGTCTTGATCTTGGTTGGGTTTGCAACGGCATTTGCGGGAGTGTTTAGTCCCTGGGGCTCCAGTGATGTTTTTTATTGGACGTCCAATTATGGTCGGGACCCTGATCTGCTCCGCCTGGTCACGCCCGGCTTTGGCGATTGTCTCCAGTACATACAGTTCGTTGTTTTGACGGCCGGGCTGTCGCTGGATTACCCCGGATTCTATCAGCCTGCCCTGAGCAACGGCGCCTGGTCTGTTCTTATGTTCAACCAGAGCTTTGTTTCCCACGCCCCGTCCTGGGTGCCTGTTGTCGATGGCCTATACTACACCAACGGCACCTACGGGATCCAGAATCTGGCCCAGCTGGTGGGGATGAGCCAAGTTGAGGATGTCTGGCCCGGCATGATGATCTGGCTACTCGTCATCATCGCCTGCCTCCTCGCAGCCATACAATTGGTCTTTCTCTTTCGTTGGCTCCGCCGGTTCCTGAGCCACGAAGCGGAGGAGGATCATCGTGCCAAGAACTTTCCTTTTTCCGTGGGCAACGTGATTCGCCTTGTGTTCGGTTACTTTTTACTGCCAATCGTTGCTTTGTCTACTTTCCAGCTCGTCGTAGCCCCCGAATCTCAGATGGCGGCCGTTGCTATGGCTGCCGTCACTATCATATTGGTCGTGGGCTTTGCGGCCTGGCTTATGCATTTAATCGCCTCGACAAGGCCTCGTGCTCATTTGTTTGACGATCTGCCTACAGTCTTACTCTACGGATCGCTATATAATACCTACTCTGATGGGGCTGCTACTTTTGCCCTGATCCCCATCATCCTCACCATCATCAAGGGCGTCGCAATCGGAGCCGTGCAGCCCTCGGGCATCGCGCAGCTCGTCATCTTGGCCATCTGCGAAGTGGTGCAGGTACTCACCATCCTCTTCTTCCGCCCTTTCCATTCCCCAACATCCATGAATGCCTATCATACCGGCTTCTCCGTCCTCCGCTTCATCAGCGTTATGCTCATGGTGGCGTTTGCGCCGTCCATGGAGGTGGCGGATTCGCCGAAAGGTTGGATCGGATACGCGATCCTGCTGATCCACGGCACCGTGCTGGTGATCGGGTTCTGTCTGAATGCCCTGCAGACTATTATCGAGGTCATTGCCCGTCTGTACGGTGCCGGCGGCGATGACGTGAATGGCCAGCAGCGAGGAGGGCTTTCCAAAATCTTCGGGGCGCGTCAACTGCAGAGACGCACATCAAGACGTGGAGGCCCTTCGCGACTAAGCCAACGCAGCAGCGCTGTCATGTTGGACGCCAAGAAGGGCGTCTACGGCCGAGTCCGAAGCTCATCAGCCGGCAGCATGGGCGTGTACATGCATAATCACATGCGGGATTCGAGCGCCCTTGACGGCAGGAGCATAGACGCATTCTCCGGTCCTCCGGGGACAACAAGTGCTTTCACGCCCACCACTATCGGCAACGGGAGCTTCTCGGTTCTGCCGCCTCCGGCTCCGGGTCAGGCCACGCGACCCCCCCAGCCGACCGCTGATCCCTATTATCGGCCGCCGCGCGCACGGCGCATGGGCGACGAGTCCGAGTCCCCGCATAGAGAGGATGGCAGCTACCACAAATACCACGCCAGCGTGGACGCTAAGCGTGTCAGCATGCCTTCGCATGCCGAGCTGGATGCTACGTCCGGACGTGTCACCTCGACGCATGGCTCCTACATCCCGCTGTTCGCGCCGCGCCAGGACTACTCTACGCGCGAGGTGGACTTCTACTATGGTGTACGCGGGCCGGCGCTGAACTCGGAGGCGCCTTCGAGGAGAATGGGGACAGGGCCCGCCGATCCTACAAGTCCGATAAGGACGGCGCGTGGGTGGCTCAAGGGCATGTTTGGCGGCAAGACTAAGGAGAAAGGGAAAGGGTTCGAGGTCGTGCGCAGCGCGAGGGTGCCGCCGACCATGAAGGTTCGCGGAACCGAAATCAGCGATGAAGCCCCTGAGGGGATACCGGTGGCTATGGGCGTATTGAGGAATGGACCCATCGATAGTGACGATGAAGATTCTACTCCGAAACCAAGGAATAAAGCCGCGAGGACAGGGAGCAGAAGGCATGGGCCGAGCGATTCGAGGGGGAATCTGCTGAGTGAAGAGGAAGAGGATGCACATGCGGAACCGGAAGCTGATGAGGAGGATTCGCTGCATCGGCATTCGCCTTTGATACCCGATCTCAACCCTGTGCCTACGCATTCCTCAGCCACCACCACGACAAATCAACAGTCCTCGGGCACAGAGACGCACCGCCGCCCCTCCCAGCGCACCATCCACGACGTCAAGATCCAGGACTCGGACCGCATCTCCATCCCCCCCGAAGTGCCCCGCAAAAGCTCCAGGCGTGACCTCAGCCAAGACCGCATCAAAAGCGTACTGAACACCAACCTGATCCCGCCCTCGGAAGCTTCGTCCTCGCGCTCCCACACCCCGACCCCCTCGCACGCCCCGTCGCAAGGACAAGCCCACGGCGAGACCGCCGCCACATCGCGCGCCCGCTACCCCTTCGACCGCAGCAACTCGCAGAAGCGCCTGTCGGGCGCCTCCAGCATGGACATTGGCAGTCAGCTGCCATCGACGGCGGGAGGCGGGGCGAGCGTGGCGGACGAGGATGAGGAGTGGGTTTTGAGGAGCCCGAAGAGGAGTCTCACGAGGGTGGATCCGGATCCGGATGGAGGGCAGGGGTTCCTGGAGAGTCGGGCCGAGCTGTTCGAGGTCGAGAGGGTTCCGAGTGAGCAGAGCTTTTTCTCGGCTAGATCTAGGTAGGGATTTATT